>PVIU01009984.1:27749-72783 GCA_004026605.1 Ondatra zibethicus | reverse complement strand
AAGACACTTAAGGAAATGTTCAACATCCTTAGTCATCAGAGAAATGCAAATCAAAACAACTCTGAGATTCCATCTTACACCTGTTAAGAATGGCCAAGATCAAAAACACTGATGACAACTTATGCTGGAGAGGTTGTGGGGAAAAGGGAACACTTCTGCATTGCTGGTGGGAATGCAAGCTGGTACAACCCCTATGGATGTCAGTGTGGCGATTTCTCAGAAAATTAGGAAACAACCTTCCTCAAGACCCAGTAATAACACTTTTGGGTATTTATCCAAAGGATGCTCAATCGTGCCACAAGGATATGTGCTCAACTATGTTCATAGCAGCTTTGTTTGTCATAGCCAGAAACTGGAAACAACCTAATGCCCCTTGATTGAAGAATGGATAAAAAAAAAAAGTGGTACATTTACACAATGGAGTACTACACAGCAGAAAAAAATAACGACAGCTTGAATTTTGCAGGAAAATGGATGGAACTAGAAAGCATTATTTTGAGTGAGGTAACCCAGACACAGAAAGACAATTATCACATGTACTCACTCACAGGTGGTTTTTAAACATAAAGCAAAGAAAGCCATCTTACAAACCACAATCCCAGAGAACCTAGACAACAATAAGAACACTAAGAGAGACTTACATAGATCTAATCTACATGGGAAGTAGAAAGTATAAAAAGACAAGATCTCCTGAGTAAATTGGGAGCATGGGGACCTTGGGGGAGGGTTGAAGGAGGGAGGGGAGAGGCAAGGAGGGGAGCAAAGAAAAATGTAGAGCTCAATAAATATCATGAAAAAAAAATTAACCAATTTTTCTACCTCTCTTTGACAAAACGAATGAGGTGGCCCTAGAGATTCCATGGAAGAAATTATAACCTGGTAAAGTAACACCAGGCACCACAAGGATTATATAAAGGGTTCTGTATATCTCCTTTCCCTGTAAATGAGTCTCTTGTGAGATTCCTGGAAAATGCAGGCTTATGGCTGGGAAGGGAGAAAGGCCTTATGCAGATATTACTCATGTTGGATCTTGCTCCTCTCCTGTCACGAGGTTTCCAATGGATTCCAGAGTGAGGACTCCTCTCCCTCTCCTTGTTATCCTGCCTCTTCAGTACTTGAGGGAAGAGGACTCCAAGTTTAAGGGCAGCCTGGGCTAACAGAGAACAAAACTCTATTTTATTTATTTATTTGGTTTTTTGAGACAGATTTTCTCAGTAGCTATGGAGCCAGTCCTGGAACTCACTCTGTAGACCAGGCTGGCCTTGAACTCACAGAGATCCGCCTGCTTCTGCCTCCTGAGTGCTGGGTTCAAAGGTGTTCACCACCACTGCCCGGCTTCTATTTAATAAAAAACAGGGGCTAGGATATCAGTCGGTGGTAGAACACAAGTCTAGCAGGAGAACCCTGGGTCTGTGCTCTAGTACTGCAAAGGAAGGAGAGGGCAGGGATTATTTCACCTTGAAAACTAATTTCACAGAACTAGGAAGCACAGCTATAACACATCAAGAAGGCAACTCCATAAAGAGGACCCTATAGTATTTGACTGACAGTCAGCAAATGGAATAACAGTGCTGACACTATTCCAAAGGTGTTTGCAAACTAGGATTGAAAATATTATGGGTTATGAGCAAGTAGATAGACAATTTAGGGAATCACAATACTGGAGTCTAGAGCAGGCTCTGTCCAAGATCAAACTTGACACTGAAAAGCTTGATAAGCCCTTCAATGTGAAACAGCATGGGCAGGGGCAGAGAGGAGAGACCATCCATGTGCATATGGAGGAGGAGAGCAAACCTGGTGACCCGAGGCAGGGGGCAGAACAGAGACTGAGGGGAAGATGGAAGATATAACTGGGTGAAGTGGGTAAGTGCAAAGGACATGTGAATATAGCTGCCGCAGTCACCTAGATCCGAGTGTCACATAACGGGAAGGGAAAAGGGTGGCACTGAGGAAACTACTGAGAAGTGACGCGCTGGCCACTGGGAGAGGGGTGGAGCAGGCATTCTGAGAGCCCATGCCTTGAAGAAGGCACTAGTAAAATTATGGGGAGAGGACAGGTGGTGGTGGGTCCGTGAAGAGCTATGTATGGGAAAGCCTAGAGCAGTCTAGGGTGCGGTGACAGTGTGAAGGGTGGCAGGTCATGGAGAAGCGTGCACATTCCTGGGGCACCAGCTTCTCACCTGGGTCAGAATGTGACATGGACTTGTTCCCTATCTGTGTGACTATGTCTAAAGAAAAGAGCCTGCCGAGGGGAGGATGCCCATGTTCCCACTTGTCCTACAGGTAGAAAGGCCCAAGAGGTAGGCAAGGAACTGCGCTCCTTCCCTGGCTCTGTGTAAGCAGCATGCAGCACAGCACCAACAGTGTAATTCAGGGGTATGTGTCCTGGAAAACTCAAAAGGGACATGGTGATATAGAAATTTGCAAAATCTATGAACTGTGTCACTCTGGGCTTTTCAGAGTACTTCCTGTAGTTAAATTCTATTCTCAACAGTCAAGCCGAGGGAGAACAGCTGGGCATCTCTCTGTAAGAGCTGGCTGAAGTCAGAGACAGGCTCTAGAACTTACTCTCTAACAAACATGGTCAAGTCACAGGCAGATAAGGTCACAAAAGCTGAAGAGTGAGCGAATGTAGATGTACTGTGTTGTTCCAACTGGCATGGAACTCCTTTCAGACCCAACACATGCCCTGAAGTATGCACTGGGCCATTCCCTTTACTGGGCACACAATGGCTTATGAAGTTAACCACAGTTTCTAGGCTGGGAAAGAGATAATCTGTAGACAATTTATTGTTTTACCTGGCCTCAAGCCATAAAGGAGAGAGAGAAGGGAAAGAGAAAGGGAAAGAGTGAGGAATGGAAGGACACGGACACACACACACACACACACACACACACACACACACACACACACACACACGCATTATGTACACATGGCAACAACCTGTAAAGTTAGTCTCTACATTTATTCAGCTTCTCTTTGCAGAGGCTACAGCCCTCACCAGTTTCTTCTGTAACAATGACTTACCGTGGTCTCCCCACCCTCTTCCTACATCTCCCATCCCTCATTTCTTCTTCCTTCCTACTTCCTCACTGTGACTCAGCCATAAAATTATCTGCCTGCCTTTTTCAGGCATCAAGGTCTTGTTAGGTGTTGTTCCGTGGACCTAGAATATCCTACGCAGAGTCACATATCTCTTTCTTCTCTTTTTTCTGTTCAAATTCTATCTTATCAGACACTTTCTTCAACTACCCCATATAAAATATCAGGCCACGTCCACCTAATCCTTCCTTTCCTGTACGTGCCCTCTCTCCAGTCAGCACTAGTTAACATAGACTGCATTTTATTTCCTTCTACGTCACAGACTACAGTGCTTTATTAATTCTTTCTCCAGGCCAATACAGTGGATAAGTGAACTCAGAGTAATTGCACAGTCACTATGTGCCAATGTGTAACTGGAAATATGTGAACAAGACAGGCTGAGCACTACTTTCACAATACTATCCAGTGGGGGAAATGAGCTGACTAAGTAGTTGCTATGTTCTAAGCACTTTACATATATAATTTTCACGGCCATTATCAAGGACTATGGCAAAAGTCGCAGAATTCCTAACAAAGCTAGGATTCAAGTCCACCACGCAGGCTTGAGTCTGAACTCCTAATCATACCAACAAGCAGAAACATGCTTTGACACTGCAGCTGCAAAAGCAGCCAAGAACGTTGGGAGAACCACACAGGCAGTCTGCTCCAGTCTCTAAGTGGGAGGTGCCGCAGAGGCTTTGCGAAGGCTAGCTTCCTTGAAAAGAGTAACGACAGGCAGTCTGGAGCTGCATGGAGCTGGGGGCTGTTCTGGACATGGTGCATATGCAGTGCAGTGAGCTTGAGTGGTAACCCAGGAGCCATCCACAGATAACAAAACTATGGGACTCGAGATTTCCTGAGAGTATCTGACAGAAAGGAAATGAGGGCCCATTTAAAAGGTAAAAAGCCAGCCAGGCATGGTGGCTTTTAATCCCAGCACCCAGGAAGCAGAGGCAGGAGGGCAGTCTGGCCTACATATACATCTTATCTCAAAAAACAAGTACCAACAAAAAGGGTAAAAAGCCTAGAAAAGCTAAAGAAAATGGCCAGAATGGCAGGAAACTTCCAGGTCCGTGTGTCATGGAAGTTGAGGACAAAGACTGCTTTAAGGCACAGAGGACGAGGCTTCCCGGTCATCACTGCCCACGGCTGCAAACCTCCAACTAGCCTGAGCACACGCCCTCAACCAATCCAACCTCTCTACCCGCCTCCCCTTCAACCAGCACCCCATCCTCAGGCTAGGAAGCACTGCTCCCCACAGAAGACCCTGTAATAGTGCCTAGGGACTATCAGCAAAAGGGGTCAAGGACACTAAGACTAGTGATGAAACACATACAGCCTCAAAATGTGTCCAGTCCACACTTGGTTCAGCTGAAGTTCCCAACACGTATGTCCTCCCCACTACCACCAGATCCTGAGCCTTTGTGTAGCCTAGAGTGGCTTCAAACTTGCAATCCTCCCACCTGTCTTTTAAATATTGGGGTTACAGGCATGTACCACCACACTCAACTTGTTCCTACTCTTATTTTCTCATTTTGAAAGAAAAACTAAGAAGAATACACATTTTCATACATAGGGTAGTCATATTTTAAAGTTCTGCAATTCTTTCTAGAAAGAACATATGCTTAAGTTTCAGATACTCTTAACCTACGCCTCAGCTTCCTCATCTGCTGCTGGAGACCATCACCACAGCTATGGAGCACAATGAGGAATGAAGTCCATGGTGTAATCCCTCGCACTAGGCAGCTGGTCATCAACACTAATCTCCTTCTTTGGCTCCCTCGCTCACAGCAACGTTTCTGGTGGGAAATCACACAGTCTCAACATTCTCATGCAATGCTGTTCTACTCCACACTGTGGGAATCTTCTCACCAGCCTTTGACTCAAGACAAGTCACTCCCAGAGAGTGGTCAGGGCCAGGGGCACTCGACTGAGGCAGGGGGCTGCCTGCTATGCGTCTCTATGTACAGCCCCTGACTTTCAGCTAAAAGCTGAAGATAGGTCGCCATCTATCCTGCCCACAGCATTTCAGAGTCTAGCCTCAGAAACAGGTATATCTTCAACATCTCATTCTTTTCTCTACGTCTGGTCCATATTGCTAAGAGCTTTTGGCTGTGTGAAATCCAATAGACTGGCAGGCACATCTGATGAAAGTGGCAGTGCTGGACAAAAAGTAGTGCACAGTGGGGGCTCCCTCACATCAGCAGCAAGGTAATGAGATGGCATGAAGTTTCCAAAAGTGTGGCTATTCCAAGACCAGGCAATTTGCTTTGGGTAACCCATCCTTTCAGCTGAACCACAGGCTCCTTGAGGGTAGAGAATTAATGTAAAAGACAAATTTTTCTTTATTTTCATATCTCTGTGTCTCTATATTTAGCAATTCCTCTAGTAAATGCTTAATAAACCCTTTTGGTCTGATAATCAGGAGAAAAAAGGAAAAGAAAAAAGAACAATGAAAAACAAAACCCCACAAATGCACCCTGCAAGCATCAGTACTTCCTCAGGGTCAGAAGTCCAGAAGAGAGAGGTCATTTGCACAAAGGAAGATGTTCCTGCTTCTCAGAATCTGTTACTGGATTCTAATTTCTAAAGTAACCTTAAATTCATGTAGGAAGCATGTAAGATATAAATATTAAATATAGTGTTAGCACTTGGAAAGCTATTGTATAAGATGCCCCTTCCTAAGAGTCAACCATGTTTCCTTCCTACAAAAACATTTCTCTAGTTTTGTAATATGCAATAAAAAGTGTTAGTGAATTAAATGTCATCTTTATCCCTAAAGAACAAATGAAAAAGCAGTGGTAGTCTGCTGGACATGATAAAAACAAAACAAGATGCAGTGTTTGTCAAGAGTCATGAAGGAGCTGCGTGTTGTGACACGCCTGGACCCCAGCACATGTGAGGAAAGGCAGGAGGATCTAGACTACAAAGGGATCCCTAACTACACAAGGAGTTGGAGGCCAACCTGGGCCACACGAGACCTTGTTTCAAAAAAAAAAAAATCAAACCAAATCAGTGACAGTCATTAGTGATATTAAAACAGCTCAGGTCCTCTTCCCTTTGGTCACAAGGTCACAAGGTAGGACAGTGTTTCCCCAGCCCCTTGAGCATGACAGATAACTTATATTGATTAATGAAATGACTAGTGGTAGGTATGTCTCTGTAAGAGTCATCACACGAGCACATAGGTGGACGTTCATCAGCCTGGACCTCCAGATGACAGCACAGTGACCAGGCAGCAGTCTCAAGAAATAAGCCTACTTTTAAGTTACTGAGATTCTTGGACTGATAGATTCCCAAGCTTCTGTTGAGTTTCATGAACAGCAATTGTAGCAAAGGGTTCTTAGCTAATGGTTAAGAAAGTCCTGCTTGCCGGGCGGTGGTGGCGCACGCCTTTAATCCCAGCACTCGGGAGGCAGAGGCAGGCGGATCTCTGTGAGTTCGAGACCAGCCTGGTCTATAAAAGCTAGTTCCAGGACAGGCTTCAAAAGCCACAGAGAAACCCTCTCTCGAAAAACCAAAAAAAAAAAGAAAGTCCTGCTTGTTTAGGAGAAGGCTCAGCCTCTGTTTTACACAGAAATGTATTTCAGCTCCAGCCTTTAGGGGTGATACAAATCAGCAACCAATATGATCTGCATAATGTGTCATTTATTTCATCTGCTGCTTATGTAAGAGATATCACTGGCAATTAACGTTGCTCTTAATTACAGTCTGGTTGGTTATTTTTAGGATGGAGTTTTACCTCTATATGTCAGGATGGCTTGGAACTCACAGTGAGTTCCTACCTGAGCTACCTTAGTTCTTCCTGCTTAGTTACCCAAGTGCTGGCATTACAGGTGTGCCACAACACCCAGCTCCCTTCAACACTGAATTTTCTTTTGTTTTGTTTTTTTCAAAAAATGGTTTCTCTGTGTAGCCCTGGCTGTCCTGGAACTTACTTAGTAGACCAGGTTGGCCTCAAACTCAAGAGATTTACCTGCCTCTGCCCCCCAAGTGCTTAGGCTAAAGGAATGCACCATCACCACCTGACCCTTTTTTTGGTTTTGTTGTTGTTTTGTTTTGCTGTTTTCTGAATTTTCTTGAGAGGACTATATTCCAAACAGATTGCTCTGAAACATCAAACGTTGCTGTTCTGTGTACAGCATTAGCTACCGTGTTGTCCTTAGCTTCTAATAAGGAATAATTAAACAAATCAAAGAGGCTGTGTGTGATTTGAACAGCTAGGAGCCACTGAGTCTGGGCCCTCGGCAGGGAAAGGGACAGACACCAGATCTGGCTCACACACTCCTCCCCTGTTCTTTTTAAACATACTGTACAGATTTTGGAATTTTAAGAAAACCTTTTTGCTAAGCTGTCAGCTGTCCTGAGGGAATGAGATTCTAGCCTCTAAAACAAAGAAGCCAACGCTGAGGAAAGGGAACAACAGATGGACAGTCGGTGTGTGGGTCTTTGACAATAGTATCAAACTGTTGTCTTATTGCCCTTTAGCCCTGGCCTACAGCTAGCTTCTGGAGATGATAATAAATGTATTTTCTCATTCTTTAAGCAAAAATTCCCACTTTTGACACACCTGCAGAGAAGGGCTAGGGATGCAATGAGACAACAGGCTGGCCTTGACTTCCTTCTTTCTCAGGCATATCCACATAGGAAAAGATGGCCAAGCCAAGCAATGGTGGCACACACCTTTAATTCCAGCACTTGGGAGGCAGAGGCAGGTGGATCTCAGTGAGTTGGAGGACAGCCTGGTCTACAGAAGGAGTTTCAGGACAGCCAGGACTGTTACTCAAAGAAACTTTGTCTCAAAAAACCAGCTGGGCCGTGGTGGCGCACACCTTTAATCCCAGCACTGGGGAGGCAGAGGCAGGCGGATCTCTGTGAGTTTGAGGCCAGCCTGGTCTACAGAGTGAGTTCCAGGGCAGGTTCTAAAGCTACAGAGAAACCCTGGAACTCGAAAAACCAAGGGAAAAAGGAAAAGAAAAGATGGCCAGAGACAGTCAGTCAGTCAAGTAATCCAGCTAGCTCCTACTGTAAGAACTTAAGCTCAAACAGTATGTCTTATGGCCTTTCTTCAATAAACTTACACAAAATTAGGTATCCCTCACTCTTCCTTTTGTTTCAAGAGGCCAGCAAGCAAGGCAGCATAGCTGCTTCAAAGTCACTAAGACTGAGACCTGCTGCTGCTCGAACTGCTCCCAGAAGGGCCACTTGACAATCCATTATCACAGTTTATGGGCTGTCACCTTAGACTTCAGAAGCTCAACCACCAACACTCAGTATTTTCCCACTTCAACTATCTACTTTGCAGTTTTTCTGGGCTCAGCCCCATCCAGCAGCACACCTACCAATCCTATTGAGACAGGACAAGCACGACCATCTAGCCCCTTGACGAAGCCACTGAAATGAGTCTGAAGACTCAATCTCAAAGACCCAATTGGATTTCAACCCCTTTTTCTGCTAAGATGCTGCAGATGAGAATGCTATGTCATTCACTCAGTTTTCAACAAAACAAAACATCACCATAGTCCAATATCAGGACCCTGAGCTGTGTTTAGGGGATGCTGAAAGCACTGTGGACCCAATCAGCTCTGCAAATATATGGTCCTGATGTGTCTAAAGAGTGGATGGCCACCTCACAGACAACAGAACTGGACCCTATTCAATCACATTGAAAAATTGAGGACAGTGTGCACTACAAGATCCTGTCTCCAACAAAGAGTAGGACATTAAAACCATCAAGACCGATTTGAGAATTACTGTCAAAAGCGGTAGTTTCCCTGCATGGTGACACATGCCTTTAATCCTAGCACTGGGAAGGCAGAGGCAGTGAGTTGGTAGCCAACCTGGTCTACACAGCTGTTCCAGGACAGCCAGGGCTACACAGTGAGACCCTATCTGAAAAAAAAAAAGAAAGAAAAGAAAAAAGAGCAGTAGCTTAACTATGAAATAAGTATGAAATATAGAAATATAGCTGACTCTATAAAGGGGGAAGAAAATAGGTTAAAAAATCAGGAATAGCTGGGCAGTGGTGGCGCACGCCTTTAATCCCAGCACTCGGGAGGCAGAGGCAAGCGGATCTCTATGAGTTTGAGACCAGCCTGGTCTACAAGAGCTGGTTCCAGAACTGGCTCCAAAGCTGCAGAGAAACCCTGTCTCGAAAAACAAAAAACAAAATCAGGAAGATTCTGAGGTAACAACAGAAGATCAGAAAGAACACTACAGAGGCTGGAGGGACCAGGGTTCAATTCCTGGCACCCACATGGCAGCTCACAAATGGTAACTCCAGTTCCAGGGGATCTGGCACCCTCACACAGCAGGCAAAACACCCATCCACATAAAAAGAAATAAATCTTTAAAAGAAGAAGGAGGAGGAGTGGGTGGTGATGGCCAAGAAAAGGTTACAGGATCTGGAGATCAGTAAATCATCTAAGAATGGCAGGTGGTGGTGGTGGGTTAATGTGTGAAAACTAGGTTATGGGGCTCTAGAAAGAGAATAGATGAAATAAAAATGAAAGATGGGTATAATGCATAGGACTGTTCAGTTCAGCCTCAGCTATACAATAAGCTCAAGGCCAGCCTAGGCTACATGAGACCCTTTCCCAGAGCAAACACCAGAGACACCGAGATTGGAAAATTTTCCAGAGTATTAGCAATTCAGTCATATGCAGTCTACAAGACCTGCAGCTCTAAGCCCCATGTGTGAGGTGGCACGAAAGCTAACAGGACCAGCTGGTGCACACCTGCAAAATCGGGACCAGGAGCTTCTGGCCTCAGGTGGGAAGATTCTTCAGTTAAGAAGGATGGAATCCAGTGATAACCTTGCTGTTTTGTGATAGGTCTTTTGCCTATACGAACAAAACAAAACAGCTGACGATTAGGATATACCTGAGATGGCAAATGTTTTGTGAGGGTGAATATAATAAGCTAGAAACAAAATGAAAGGGAAGTCACTTGCTGGAAAACACCTTCAGACAGTCTAAGGGTGACTAAGATAGGATTCTGACTCCTTCCACCATTGATTTCAACAACTCCAATACATAAGAGCGGTCATTTCCTGTGCCAATCACCAGCTAAAAATAAACAGTTGTATAAACAGTAAAGGAATCTGCTGTGGCAGCATGGTACTTTATGGAACTTAGCTGAAGATAAGACATATGAGAAAGGGCAGTATTTTTATGGCCACTTCCTTCTAAAAGCCATGCCCAGTAAAACAGAGCTGGAATCACTTTACTGACTGAGCAGACATCCTCACAGATATTTAAAGCAGCATTAGAATGAGGCCAAAGGTCACCCAGGAGATAGAGAAAATGGCTTCGGAGAAATCTTGACAGGCTTTCACGATTAGAAACCCCAAGCAGCAGGAAGAACAAGGAAGAACCCTCCTTAACCTTATAGAGAATGTTTACAAAAGACCCATGGCAAATGCTGCACTTCATACCAACAGATGAACGGTGCTTCTAAAACCAGCAACTAAGACCTGATGCCATTCACCCATTTCTAGTCAACACAACGCTAGAGATCCTGGGCAGCAGAGTAGGGGTGGAGAAAACATGAAAAGTAAAAGCGCTGGAAAGAAATGAACAAAATGTCTAACATATAAGAGAATTCTTAAGTGTTTAACACAACCACTGGTCTTGGTACAAAATATAAACAAATAAAGTAAATTCTATATAGCAACAATACATTGAAAATTAATATTCCTGGGCTGGAGGGATGGCTCAGAGGTTAATAGCACTGACTGCTCTTCCAGAGGTCCTGAGTTCAATTCCCAGCAACCACATGGTAGCTCACAACCATCTGTAATGAGACCTGATATCCTTCTCTGGCCTGCAGGCAGAATATAGGCAGAACACTGCATACATAATAAATAATAAATCTTAAAAAAAAGAAAATTAATATTCCAAACACCATATACATAAAAATAGATGTCTAGGATAAAATATAACAAAATGTTAATTAATAGATCTAGACTTTTCTTTTTTTTCTTTCTTTTTTTTGGGGGGGGAGGGACTTTTTAAGACAGTTTTTCTGTGTAGTCCTGGTTGTCCTAGAACTCACTCTATAGTCCAAGTTGGCCTGTAACTCACAAAGATCAATTCCCTCTGCCTCCTGAGTGCTAAGATTAAGGGAAGAGTCACCATCACCTGGCTTTAATTGACATAGTTAAAGAAATGGAAAATAGAGCTAGATGTGGCAGCTCATTTCTATAATCCTAGACTTGAGAGGTGAGGCAGGAGGATCATTGAAGTCACCTACATAACAGGCTATGGGAAGTTCAGACAGCCGATCTCAAACACTTTCCCCAAAAGAAGTGAAAAGATACATAATAGATGCAGTTTTATTGTAAAAAATATAAATTACCTTCAAATAGAACCGTGGTACAGTCAACAGAGAAGAAAAAGAAGAGAATCCACTGGAAAATGGCCAGGAAGTGTTCTGCACATTAATGCTATCAGGGACGAGTCTAAAAACTCTTGCTGTCATGATCATAACAAACTAATAAAAATATGCTCATAACAATGAGCAGTTTTATCAAAACAAGGGAAGCTGGAGAGATGGCTCAGGAGTTAAGAGCACTGATTGCTCTTCTAGAGGATGCATGTCTGATTCCCAGCACCTACATGATGGGTCATAACCATCTTGTAACTCCAGTTCCAAGAGATCCAAAACCCTCTTCTGACCTTCATGGGCACTGCACTAGTGGCATACAAACAAACATGCAGGTAAAATACCCATACACATAAAATAAATAATAAAAAATTAGTATGTTTTTTTAAATTACAATTCCTTCCCAAAGCCATGGATCACTGGAAGGTCACTGGCTGATTTGCCAGTGAACATCACTGAGGATAGCATGTGACAGCTGGACGAATAACAATACTGTCCTCCTGTGGGCTGTCTCCTGTTTAACTTGGCACATGAGGACACAGGCCTCATCATAGTTATGCTAACAAAACAAATCTGAGAACACTACTTGGGTCTGTGTCAATTCTGTCCAAATATACTTTCCTAAGAGCATCTTGCATCTGATCTCAAATGATGTTACAGATATATTATTTACTATGGTACTCCTCAGCAAAGTTTTAGTTTAGTTTAGTTTTTAAAGATTTTTACTTTATGTGCTTGAGTGTTTGGTTGTATGTATATGTATGACATCATGCCTAGCATCTGTTAAAGCCAGAAGAAATCTCCTGACTGGAGTTACAAACAACTGGTTGTGAGCTCCCATGTGGGTACTGGGAACTAAGTCTGGATCTTCTGCCAAGAGCAATATGAACACTCAATCTCTGAGCCACACAGCCCCCCAAGATACAAACTTCATTACATCAGAGTTCCTGAGTTCTCACCATTCCGAAGCTTCTCCGTTACTAGCCTATGTCTAGGAAACTCATTTCAGTTTTGTAGGTACAGCTACTTATTCTGGTGTCACAACTGCTATAAACCTGTGAACAAAAGAACCAGGAAAACAGGTCTGGTGGTAATATCTGTGTGCTAAAACTACTAATAGATCTTAGTAAAAACCAGCCACCAACAAAACCCAAAATACACTGGGGCTCGAGAGACAGCTCAGCAGTTAAGAGCACGGGCTGCTCTTCAAAGGATCTGGGTTCAATTCCCAGGACCCACATAGCAGCTTACAACTCTCTGTAACTCCAGTCTCAGAGGATCCAATGTCATAGCCTTGTCTCTGGGGGTACTAGATAGACATTTATTGCATAAACATACATGAAGACAAATATCCATAAGCATTATCAAACAAACAAACAAAAAACCACCAGCTCTCAAAACTATTTAACATCTTTTAGAAACAGGGTATGGTGGCACATCACATGCCTTTAATCCAAGCAGAGGCAGGCAGATCTGTTCCAGAACAGCCAGGGCTGCACAGAGAAACCCTGTCTCAAAATTTAAAAAAAAAAAAAAAGGTAGATGAATAAAACATGTTTGCTTATCTATCTTATCTATCAATTTTGGGGTGGGAGGGCACACATGCCATGGGGCATGCGTGGAGGTCAGAGGACAATTTACAGTAGTCAGTTTTCTCCTTTTACCATGTGGATTCTGAGGATCCAACTCAGGTCATCAAAGCTTGGCAAGCAAGTACTTTCATCCACCAAGCCATCTCATTGGCCCCTCAGGACTATTAAGCTTACTAAATAAAACAAGTTCAGGCTTGATGTATGGCTTGGTGGTAGAATTCCTGGTTAGCATGTGAAAGGCTCTGGTTTCAATCTCCAGTACTGAAAAAATTAATTAATTAAATTATTAAAACTAAGACTTTAGAACTAGGTCAGAGCAAAAGAACAAGAGAAGGAACAGGAAGGTACACAGGTGGCTAGACATGTCCTAAACTCAGTCTTCCAGGAGCCCTGTTATGGGAGAGGACATACCTTATCCATATGGAAGATCAAATCCAACTCACATACATTTTCAAAACACTTATCCAGAGTCTCCACAAAAACCTAAGAAAAAAGAAGAAAACGAGAAAACCATTACTCGCTGTTTTACAGACGTCACACATGAAAGTAAAAGGGGCAAGCCTGAAGTGTGCCTTAGTCCCACCGATACAGAAGCTTAGGCACGAAGATGGCTTGAGACCAGCCTGAGCTACACAGTGAGACCTCAAGGTCATTAAAAAAGGCTGAAACTAAAGATGCTGGCCAATAATCCCAACTATTCAAGCAGGAGGATTGAAAATCAAGGACTTCTCGGGCCACTTGGGACAATGCTATCTTACAATTTTATAAAAGCAAAAAATAAATAAAGTAAAAGAGGCTGCCATAACACTCCCTTCCCTCACAATAGAGCTCAAAGCAGATCAGCAAGCCCAGTCCCCAACATTAACTGACACCTACTTCTTAGCCAACCCCGGGGCCAATCATCTAGGCAGGAAAGCCTTATTCTCTGCCTAGCAGTCCGACCAGCAGACACACAAAGGCTTTCTCTTCTCTTTTATAAGATGCTAATTTACATAAAAGAATAAAACACCAACTACTTACAATATTATGGTCTTTCCCCAAACCTGAAGTACACATATATTAAAAAACTTCCTTACAGTATTAATTTAAAATTTTGTATGTATGCATTTTTTCTTGTTTGTTTATTTATTTTTGGTTTTTCGAGACAGGGCTTCTCTGTGTCACCCTGGCTGTCCTGGAACTCGCTCTGTAGTCCAGGCTGGCCTCAGACTCAGAGACCCACCTGCCTCTGCTGCCCAAGTGCACCACCACCGCCTGGCAACTATTCCTTTTTATCTGTCCACCCCTAAGATCTCATATTAACAGCACAATATAAAAATTTTAAACTTTTATAAAACTTACTTATGTGTATGTATGTGTCTGTTGTATATGTGCCTGAGGAGACCAGAAAGGCATCGGCTCCCTGAAGCTGGAGATCCAGGCAGTTGTAAGCTGCCTGAGGCAGGTGCTGGGAATTAAACTTGGGTTGTTTGCAAGAACAATATGTTTAACCACTGAGCCATCTCTCCAGCCAGTTTCAACTTTTAAAAGTTGCAGTCTTGGGCTGGAGAGATGGCTCAGTGGTTAAGAGCTTTGCCTGCTCTTCCAAAGGTCCTGAGGTTCAATTCCCAGCAACCACATGTGCTCACAACCATCTGTAATGAGATTTGGTGCCCTCTTCTGGCCTGCAGGGATACATGCAGACAGAACACTGAATACATAATAAATTTAAAAAAAAGTTCCAGTCTTTTTTTTTTTTTTTTTAAGATTTCTTTATTTAATATATGCAGTGTTCCATCTGCACGTATGCCTTCAGGCCAGAAGAGGGCACCAGATATGTCATTATAGATGGATGTGAGCCACCATGTGGTTACTGGGAATTGAACTCAGGACCTCTAGAAGAACACCCAGTGTTTTTAACCGCTGAGCCATCTCTCCACAGTCTTTTTTTTTTTAATTAATTTATTTATTTTTATTTTATGTGCATTGATGTTTTGCCTGAATGCATGTTTGTGTGAGGGTGTCAGATCTTGGAGTTATAGGCAGTTGTGAGCTATTAGGTGGATGCTGGGAATTGAACCCAGGACCTCTGGAAGAGCAGCCAGAGCTCTTAAACACTGAGCCATCTCTCCAACCTCCCAAAGTCCTACAGTCTTAAAAATTCAAACACTTTAAAAGTTCAGTCTCTTTAAAACATTCAGTCTTCTTCAATGTTCAAAGGTTCAATAGAATATCCAAAGCCTCTCTAAATTCCAGTCTCTTAACTGTGGGCTCCTGTAAAATAAAAAATAAGTTACATTCTTCTACTTCAAAAACGAAGAGCCAGGGTACAGTTACAGTCAGACTAAAGTAAAACCAAAACTCAACTATAACAAACTGGTACTGGTTCCTATTAGAAACCAAACACTGGAAAATGACTGGCCATTAAGTATTAATACTCTAGGACCTAGCGACTGTATTCCTCAGGTGTGTATCTTAAAGAAATGCAAGCACGTGAAATTCCAAACACAGTCATGTCACACTGGCACTATGACAATATTTTGTTTAAGAACAGCAGTTACAACCAGGCTGTGGTGGTGCATGCCTTTAATCCCAGCACTCAGGAGGCAGAGGCAGGCGGATCTCTGTGAGTTCGAGACCAGCCTGGTCTACAAGAGCTAGTTCCAGGACAGGCTCCAAAGCTGCAGAGAAACCCTGTCTCGAAAAACCAAAAAAAAAAAAAAAAAAAGAAAAAAAGAAAGAAAGGAAGAAGAAGAACAGCAGTTACAGAGAGATGGCTCAGTGGTTGTTTTTGCAGGGGTGGCATTTGTTGCTCTCGCAGAGGACCCAAGTTCAATTCCCAGCACCCACATGGTGGCTCCCAACCTTCTATACCACAATTCCAGGGATCTAAAGCCTTCTTCTGACCTCAGGAGGCACTGGCATGCACATGATACACAGACATACATCCAGGCAAAACACTGATACACATTAAAATTAAATAGACAAATCTGAAAAAATTAAAACAAAACAACAAAAAAGAAATAGTAGTTTAGTAGTTAAAGCTGGAGTGGTGGTGGTGCACACCCTTAACCCCAGCACTCAGGAGGCAGAGGCAAACTTAACTATGAGTTTGAGGCCAGCCTGATCTACAAAGCAAGTTCTAGGACAGCTAGGGGCTACTCAGAGAAACCCTGGAAATACTGAAAAATTTTACCAAATTGAAAAGTTCTTCACGTACATATTCCAAATCAATCATTTCTGGAAAATATGAAAGAATACTCTGAGAAAACAGTGATAACAAGGACAGATTTTTCTTACTATGTATCAGAATCTGTCATAAAACCTTAAGAATTAAAATATTGCAACACTAAAGGACAAAAGCATAGGGCTAGCTAGCAAGATGGCTGCTCGTGGTAAAGGTGTTTGCTGACAAGCCTGGACTCAGGGTAGAGGGAGAGAACTGAGCCCCACAGGATAGTTCTGACCTGGTGCTGGCCAGCTTTATGTCAGCTTGACACAAGCTAGTCACCACATTGGCCTATGGGCAATATGGGCAAGCCTGTTGGGCATTTTCTTGACAAGAAAGCCCAGCTCACTCACTGTGGGTGGAACCACCACTGGGCTAGTGATCTTGAATTATCTAAAAGAAGGTTAAGCTAGTCATGGAAAGCAAGCCAGCAAGCAGCATTCTTTGGTGGCTTCTACATCAGCTCCTGCCTCCAGATTCCTGCCCAGCTTGAGTTTCTTCCCTGACTTCCCTCAGTAATGGACTGTGTTGTGGAACTGTTAGTTGAAATAAACCATTTCCTCACAAGCTGCTTTTTGTCCTGGTGTTTATCACAGCCAGAGAAACCCTAACAAGACGGCCCTATAAACCTGTATCAGGGCACTAACGTTCTTGTGTACACCTCTCTCTCTCTCCCAAAACACAATTAATCGAAACGTACACATTACTAATTTTTTAAGCTAATGTAGTATTTTAAGCTGGCGGGGAACTGAGCTGTTGTCAGCTGTAGCTACTCAGTGGCTAGGTGATGACACACAGCACACTTAGTGCTTTACTTTCTTTCCCTGAGTTTCCCTTTCCTGGCTCTTGAAGACTTTCTGGTAGAACTGGACTTGCTTTTGTATCTGATCCACTGATTCCACCTTTGAGGTTGCTCTTGTCTTTGCTTGACCTCCCAACAACTATACCAAATATTACTTTATGTTTTTCTTTTTTGATTTTGCAATTTTTGTTTGTTGCTGTTGTTGTTTTGTTTTTACAGAGTCTCACTAAGTAGTATTGGCTGGAACTCACTATGTTACCAGATGGGGCCTTGAACTTGGCAGTGATTCTCCTGCCTGTTTCCCTGAGTGCTGGGATTAGGGAACGCACTGCCACAGCTGGTCCAATTCTGTACTTTTATAGGAATCAATATCAGGTACACCATAAAAAGTTAATTTGCAAACACTAACCTAGATCACCATGTAATATTTTCTTTAACTACGTATTTTCTAGCTGATTTTGTAGAAACATGAAATCCAATGCTTTCTTGACCTCACACTCAGGAAGCATAATTTTTATATGGAGGCCAGAGGGTACCCTCAGGGGTCAGTCCTCACTTTCCATCTTGTTTGAGATGGAGTCTCTAGTTGTTCACCCTTTTATGTTAGACTAGCAGGTGCATGATTTTCTTGTATCTTATCCCCATCCCGCTCCACCCCCAATCCCGGTAGTTGCTGAGATTTCCAGCATGTTAGTCCTGTTGTTTTTATCCTTCAAATTCCAATAAAAATGTTCACGCAGTTTCATTCTTTTGTTTGTGTGTTTTTCAAGACAAGGTTTCTCTGTAGCTTGGAGCCTGTCCTGGAACTAGCTCTTGTAGACCAGACTCAAACTCAAAGAGATCTTCCTGCTTCTGCCTCCCAAGTGCTGGAATTAAGGGCGTGTGCCACCCCCACCTGATTCATTCTTAGTCTATTTAAAAACTCTTTCATCTTTAAGACTAAGAGTCCATAAAAGGCATCCTGCAACAATCTGGTCTCAGCCTCCTGAGCAGCTGGGACCACAGCACCACGCTCAGCTTTCAGCTTCTTTCATTCTGGTTTGTTTTCATGTGTGTCTTTAGATAACTCTGGCTCTCGGTTTTGCAACTAAAATTGGCTATGAACTTAACTAGGGGAGAAGACACTATGTGTGTACCATGCTTTTGCTCTAGGCTGCCATTATAAGTAAAAGTTAAATGTGTAGACACTTAGGACTGGGGAGATGTTTTAGTCGGTAAGTTCTTGCAGCACAAACAGAAGGACCTCAGTTTGATCTCCCAGAACCCAAACAAAAAGCCCAGGGCAGCAAATCCTAGCACTTCAGAGGGAAAGATAAGATGATGCCTGGGGGCTTGCTGGCAAGACTGTCTTAGCTGAATCTTTCTTTGGCTCTAACTCAAAAATAAGGTGGGAAACCACTGAGGAAGGTACCAGGTGCCAATCTCTGGCCTCCACAAGCAGCTACACAAACATAAGTGCACATGTCTTGTATAAATACTTAAATGTAGTTTGGTTTCAGAGGTGAAAGGAAATTCAAAACATTAAAAACCAAGGGCAGTGCAAGGGCTGGGCAGAAACCACTATGGCAGCGGAGTCCTGGAGGGTTGCTCAGGCGCGGTCCCAGAGCACCACCTGGTGGACATTTAGCAACTCTCACCAACGTTGATGAGGAGACTGGAAAAAGGACCCAAACCAAGGCAGATTACTCAAAACCCCCGTGTGAACTCTGAATGTTCCTTCCATTATTTGATGACTACACATACCTGGATAAGGTCCAAGATCCCAAGTTCACTCTCTGAGGAATCCACACAAAATACAAAGTAGAGGGTGGCATAGTGCCGGTAAATCAGTTTGTAGTCAGCACCACCAATCAGACTGCGGGAGACAGGAGTGAACAGTTAAGAACTCAGATCTTAAGTAATTAAATAAGCATATCCGAGAACCCTGCACCAAAGAAGGGAAATGGTCCTAACAAAGAGGAAGACTGACCACTCAGAACGGCATGTCTCACACGGACAACAACTAAGTTTGAGAGAGGAACTTAAAGCCACTTGACTTCATCCTGTAGCTTTCTTTTTACCTATCCTGCCAGTGACCCAAACATCAGAGTGATGGCTTGGGGCTGGAGAGATGGCTCAGGGGTTAAGAGCACCGATTGGTGTTCCATAGCACCAGGTCCAATCCTCAGCACCCACACGGCAGCTGACAACTGTCTGTATTCCTGTTGCAAAGGTTCTGACATCCACAAAGACAAAACACCAATGGACGTAAAATAAAAATAAATTAATTAAAAAAATTCAGAGTGATGGCTGAAGCCCAGTAAAGCAAGCATCTCCCAAAGAGAGCCAGGCTGTCTCCCTGAGCAGCTCATGCTAAGAACAGGTTATATGGGTCTGGTGTAGTGGTGCGCACCTTTAATCCCAGCACTTGGGAGGTAGAGGTAAGCAGACCTTTGAGTTCAGGGCCAGCCGGGGCTACACAGAGAAACCCAGTCTTAACAACACCCCCTCCCACACACAGGTTACGCTGCATCAGGTAGCCACTGATCCCTGAGAGTACCAGAAGAAACAGAAAACGAAGGCCCCCAAACATGGATCTGGGGACTAGGGGTTGGCGACCTGAAGCTGATGGTTTACCTTCCACCTTCTAAGAAGTTACAGATGTTGTCATCCCTCTTGAGGACCAGATGGAAAGTCTCTCGAACAATCTGCTGTTGAATTTCTTCTGGCTATGGAACAACAACAAAAAGCCGGGTTGGGGGCAAGTGAGAAAAAGAGTGCCCGCCAATAAGGACGGCTATGTAGAACAGGGGATTTATACTGGGGACAAGTGGAAAAGATCATGTATAAACACAGGGAGAACAGAGAATGACTATGGGAAAGTCAGGGCTATGGAGATTAAGGTGGCATATTTACCTAGGTATCTCAGTCACAAACCATTGCTATTTTATAGACAAGGAATCAGAATTCATAAACTCACAAAGATCCTCAAGTTTTGTTTTGTTTGGTTTCTTTGGTTTGTTTTTTGAGACAGGGTTTCTTTGTGAAGCCTTGGCTGCCCTGAAACTAGTTCCATAGAACTGGCCTTAAACTCACAGAGATCCACCCACCTCTGCCTCCTGGGAGCTGGGATTAAAGGTACGTACCATCACTGCCCAGCTTTTTTTTTTCCCCTGAAAAAAAAAAATCTATACTGTGTAATTAACAAATCTCAAAGTTCCAGCACTGTGTGAAGGTCAAGATGTAATCATGTACATTGCCTCAAAGATAAATTTGTCAGTTTTTTAAAACTCCAATACCAGTGCTACAATAAGATGCTGTTTTGCTCACCAGCAATTGGGAGAAACAGAAAATGCTATATTTACAGATCTGAGTTTTGGGCAACTAAACAAAACTACAAATAAACGTTTTCCACTTAAAAGTCACTCACAATCTTGAGAAACCTCAACTGTGAACGCATCACTTGATAAATCACATTTGATTTCCACTTACATGTATGAGTTTTATAATAGGTATGTACAATATTTTGAAAAGTCATTTGTAATGGCTCACTTCTGCAAGTCCAGCATGCTGAAGGCTAAGGCAGGACTGTCACTGAATTGAAGGACAGCCTGGTTTATATGGTGAATTCCAGGCCAACTTGAACTGTACTAGCTCAACAAAACAAAACAGAGGGAAGAGTGGGGAGGGGTAGAGAGGAGCAGAGAAAGAAAGCCCACTGTAGTAGAGAAAGTCTGTAATCCCGGCATTTGATAAGTGAAGGCAGGAGAACATGAGATCCTGTATAAAGGAGGGGGGCGGGGTAGGAATGGTAGTGCTTTAGTATCAGCAAAAAGCAAGAGGATCTGTGAGTTCAAGGCCAGCCTGGTCTACATAGTAAGATCCAGGTCAGCCAGGGGTACACGGTGAGACCCTGTCTCAAAACAAACGAAAAGGATTAGGGAAAAACCAGACAGAAACTAGGTAGTTAAAAACTCTAGAAGAGAGACCAGCAGTGGTGGTACATGCCTTGGAGGCAGAGACAGGCAGATCTCTGTGAGATCTAGACCACCCTGGTCTACAGAGTAAGTGCCAAGATAGCCAAGGCTACACAAAGAAGCCCCGTCTTGAAAAACCAAACCAACCAACCAACCAAGCAAACAAACGAAAAACCTACAACAACAACAAAACTCAAGATCAGGAGCTGGAGAACTGGTTCAGTCATTAAAAGCATATGCTGTTCTTACAGAGGACCCAGGTTCAATTCCCAGTAGCCACAGGATGGCTAACAACCATCAGTTAATCCAGTCCCAAGGGATCCAACACCCTCTTCTGACCTCCAATGGCACCAGGTACACATGTGATAGATACACATAACTTCAGGAAAACAGTCACACACATAAAATAAATAAATCTAAAAAAAATTTTAACCCTCTAGATAGTCTTCTCACATCGTAATGTGGGATGAATCAGTCAGGGATGTTTAAATGCAGGTTCCCCTTAAAATGCCTGGGTTAGAGCCTGAGACTACTCCTACAAGCTCTAACAAGCTCCTACAGGACACCAGTGCTTCAGGTCTGGGGACCACACTCTGAGGGGCACAGAGTAAGTAAACATTCAACTTGAATCTTCTTTAAATCGGGAAAACACATTTTAAAAAATTAATCCCTAAGCCAGGCAGTGGTGGCACACACCTTTAATCCCAGCACTTGGGAGGCAGAGGCAGGCGGATTTCTGTGAGTTTGAAGCCAGCCTGGTCTACAAGAGCTAGATCCAAAATCCACAGAGAAACCCTGTCTTGAAAATCAAAAAGCAAACAAACAAACAACAAAAAAAAAAAAACTAGTCCCTTTCTTTCCCACTGCACTTAGCTTTGAGATGGCCAGTTATTTAAAAGCTATTAAGTATGGGGACAGGGACAACACAGAAACCAGGAACTAATCACTGAGGAAAAGGCTGGCTCAGTGTGGGCTCTAAAGACTCTCAGTACCAAGTGAATGCATGGATGCAAACTTGTTAACCGCTGGCCCACAAACTGGAACAAATCAATCACTATCTTTCTGGTTTCCATGTGAACACACCAAGCTCACATTTGCCAGGATGTTGTCAAAGATTAACTGCGTGCTCAGAAGCACAAAGCACGTTAAGCATCAGCACTTTTTTAAGCTGACAGAAACATCTTTTCAACTGAAGCCCTTTATCCAACCATAGGTGAAAGTGGCACAAATGGGGATGTGGTGGTGGTATGGAACAACGAGGCCCACTAATTCCTAACTCAACAGAAAGGCGAACTTTGGACTACTTCCGTGCCCCAGTTATTTTAACAACCCTTCCTATCTATTAGTACGCTGCAATTTTCAAGGGACTCTCACTCAAGAGGTTCTTAAACAAGTCTATGATCTTCAAAGACATACAAATAGCTAATAAGCATAAGAAAAGATAGGTGCTCAGCATCCTTAGTTACTATGGAAACAGACATCAAAACCTTTTAAAAGTAGAGATTCATTTTCATCCACTAAAATGCCTTCAATTAAAGGCAACATGGTTAGGATTTATAGCCCAGTGGAGGAAAAATGCCTAGAATGAGAGAGGCCCTAAATTCACTCCCTAGTTCAGAAAACAAAGAAGATACACACTGGAGGAGATATGAAGAAAATGGAATACTGATACATTGTTGATAGCAGTGTGAAAGGGTACAACCACTTGGAAAACACTTTAGAAGGTTCTTAAAATGTTTACCATTGGAGCTGGAGAGATGGCTCAGCGGTTAATCCACTGCTTTTCCAGAGGACCCAGGTTCAATCCCCAGCACCCACATGGCAGCTCACAACTGTCTGTAACTTCAGTTCTAGGGGACCCAACACCCTTACACAGACATACATGCAGGAAAACACCAATGCACATAAAATAAGAATAAAAAATAAAAATAAATTACTTTAAAAAAGGTTTATCACTGAGTTATTAATGATTCTACTACTAAAGTCAAGAGAAATGAAAAGCTATGCCTACTAAAACTAAAACTCAACACCTGAATGGTCACTGTAGCATTATTTATAACGCTAGATACAGCAAATGATGGAAAATACGGAGCGAACAGCAGAGCACAATGGCATGCCTGAAACTGTGCGACATGGGCGGCTGGGGTAGAGCATCTTTTCTACTCTTTTGGTGGCTGGTTGTTTGGATTTTGTTTTTGCTGCTTATAATGTCTTCATTATGTACCCAAGGTTGGCCATGAACTCACAATCCTCCTATCTCAGTTTCCCAAGTGCAGTAAACATAGACCTGTGCCACCAAGCCTAACTGAGCAGGGGGACCTCCAGCTCCAAGCCAACCAGAGCTACATAATGAGATCCTGCTTCAAAATAAGTAAAGAACACACACACACACACACACACACACACACACACACACACACACACACATATATATATATATATATATATATATATATGAATGCTACAATACAGATGAAACTTGAGTATATCTTTGTAAGTAAAAGACAAAAAAGCTCATACATTATTACAATTCTAGTTAGATAAAACGTTCAAAAACTTAAAAAGAAAGCAAGTGCTTGCTTACAGTCAGTGAAGTAGACTGCTAATAGGGAGGAGTTTAAGGGTAGAGATAAAAAGGTTCTCAAATTGTGATATGGTATGTAGCTGTATAGTCATTTATATCTCAATAACTTAGGAGAAACAAATGTATACACAAGTCAAAGTTATATTAAGCGTATTTTTTAAAAATGCTGCTTAAAATGCCTACTTGAAAAAAGCAAATTAACCGGGCAGTGGTGGCGCACGCCTTTAATCCCAGCACTTGGGAGGCAGAGGCAGGCAGATCTCTGTGAGTTCAAGACCAACCTGATTGATCTACAGAGTGAGTTCCAGGACTGGTTCCATAGCTACTGAGAAACCCTGTCTTGAAAAACCAAAAATAAAAATAAAAAAGCAAATTATTTTTCATTTATGATGAAAAAGGAATAAAAATCCTAGAGACATTTCTCCTTTGTCAACTCACACAAGATTAGGAAAGGTGAGGCTGAAGCCTGAATGTTTTCTAATTCCATTTCCCTTGGGTTTAACCAGTCTCTCGGTTTTGTATTTTGAAACCTAGCCACGAATAAAATGTTGGGGGACAGGAGACAAATAACGACGTTTGCGTTTTCCCAAAGGAAATGTTTCTAGAAAATGAACACTGCTGAGCCATCCCGTGACAGCATTTGTTTAGTTATTTGCTTTCTTGAGATACGGTCTGGTGGAGCTTAAGCTGGCTTTGAACAACTGTCTATTTGAGGATAACTCTGAAGTCCTCATCCTTAGGCCTCCATCTCCTGAGTTCTCAGCTTACAGGTGCACACCGCTACATCTGACAGCTTGTAATATACCTCATTTTACCCTCCCCCCCCCCTTTTTGAGACAGGGTTTCAATATGTAACAGTCTTGGCTGTCCTGGAACTCGCTTTGTAGACCAGGATCGCCTCAGACTCCCTGAGATCCGCCTGCTTCTGCCTCCCAAGTGCTGGGATTAAAGGTGTGCGCCACTACTCCCCACCCCCGGTTAACCCCAATTTTGAAAGAGACTTTCTGTAACCTTACTGGGTAAAGGGTAGACCAACCCTGATAAGTTCCAGGCAACACTGATGCAAGTAATTCCAGGAAAGAACAACTCCCCACCTTGAGAAAACAAAAACTTACAAGAACTCAACGACCCGACTATCACACAACTACGCTCATCAATCAAAAATTAAAAAAAAAAGCCTAAAAGCAATGGCTTTTGTCGTCCAAGATCCCAATGAGGCACACTGTGTACCGTGTCTGGCCTAAGACCCAAGGGAAAGTGTCAGAAATCACAGAAGAGCCGGGTCCCAGGGAGCGAAGCAAGAGGCGTTGGGTCATGCACGGGGCCGGAGCCCGAGGTGCTGGCGAGCGCTACTGAGCGCAGAGGGGAGGGGAATGGACGCGGGTGCG
Source organism: Ondatra zibethicus (assembly GCA_004026605.1). NCBI lineage: Eukaryota > Metazoa > Chordata > Mammalia > Rodentia > Cricetidae > Ondatra > Ondatra zibethicus. The sequence goes on along the minus strand of PVIU01009984.1, from coordinate 47,786 downwards.
TGACGGGCCAGGCCGCACTCACAAAACGCTGGTAGAAGCGGACCAGCCGCGGCTTCCCATGGTTGTTGAAAACCAGAATCGCCTGAATCATCTTTGCCGGTCCCGCTTCTCTCGGCACCAGCTGCTCCAAGCAAGCTCCTCCTTCCGCCACAACACGGGCACTTCCGGTTGGTGCCCTGCCTAAAACTGCTCCCGGAAACATAGTCGTGGTGCCCTGGGGTCCGAGCACCGAGGGGTCCGGCCATTCTGGAGCCCTGGAGAGGTCGGTGGGCTCCCCTGAGGACCGCGGGTGTGGAAGCCGAGGAGCACGGTTGCCTTGGCCAGCTTGGTTATCAATCCGAGCCTGCCTAGGGCATGAATCCCGTACTGGGTCCCTCACTCTGGTTCCATAGGGGAGCCAAGCGCGTCATCAACGCGGATCCAGGACTGCAACTCAGGCCAGCAACTGCGCCAGTTTGAGGGACCTGGAGGGAGCTTGCGTGGCTTCTTCGCCGTCCTAACCTTGGGCCAGCAAAAACTGGGTTTTTTATTTTTCAGTATTACAACGCTGCAATGAATTAGGCCAAAAAACTCCTCGTGCAGATGGTAAAAGTCAAAATTACATGGGATTTTTCATGCAATCCCATTTAAAAGGTGCGGTTGGTCTCGAACTCGTAACACCTTTTGTTTCCTTCTTTATTTATATGTTGTTTTTTTGAAACAGGGTCTCACTGTGTAGCTCTGGCTGGCCTCGAATTCAGATTCTCCTGCCTCTCTCTCCTAAATGCTGGAATTAAAAGCTTGCACCAACGCATACATCCCGGTGGGGGGAAAGGGTTGTAAATAAAAATTCAAATAGCCAATTGCCCTGAAGTGTGACAAAATGATTCAGATGTTGAACAGGAGTATCAAAAGACCATTCTAAACAGTGGCAAGAAGGAACTAACTTTACCAACCAATCACACCAACTAGGATAGTTTGATGCCACGGACCGGCTCAGGGGAGCCCCTCAGACCGTGGGAAAATCAGGGTCTTGGTACCAGGAAGGCACAAGTTAGGTGAATGACAGACAGACACAACACACAAGGGAGTGGTTGGAATCTGCTGCGATTTTACTGAATTCATTTTTTCATTATATAGTAAAAGAACAAACCAGAAGGTCACGTATCATTAATTGATACAGTATGAAAGCTTCTTTTAGTCACGTCAGCGATGAGCAGGTGCTAGACATAACACGTCCTTAGAAGGGGAACTCTTGTCCTTGGGAACATAAACCTCAGACAAGTAGTTTTATTTTATCTAGGAATAGAAAGTTTCTGTCTCATAATTGCTATCATGGCCCTTCCTTTTTCTCACCCTTTATTTATTTCCTCTAGTGACTCTCTGCATCTGCTGAAATATGCTTCTTTGTGTTTTCTTATGTAGCAAACACCATGGGGGTTGGGATCTAGCAAGCCTATTCATAAATGGTAGAGCTAAGTAATTCTGCTTTTGTCCCTCAAATATCATATACTTATGACTATCATCCTCATATCTTCCTCTGTATGGAATGGGGTCATCTGGTGACTCAGTTGTACTCCTGGGTGGTTTCCACCATATATCCCTTATCTTAAACTTTATTAACCCATGAGCCTTACGTGTTAGAATGCCTAATCTTGCAAGGGATTTTTTCCTAGTTTCTTTATTCCCAGAATGGGGGTTTCCTAACAACATCTGGATCTTAACCTGTGTTTTCCCCAAATCATCAGTCCTATTTAGGAAAAGTTCCCACTGCTGTAACTCATCCATAATATCCCCCCAGTATTTGCACAAGGGCTTGAAACACTGGAGGCATCTTGAGCACTGTATTAATATCATTATTAGAATTATCAATCCCAGGAACATCAAGGGGTTCTCTGGTAAAATTATACATTTTGGCCAAGTATAGCAACGAACATTATCAGGAAACAGGAGAGAATAGCAGAGGCAGCTAACCATCTATGGCAGCGGTGAGTATATAATCTTGAGTTCAAGTTCATGACCTGAGCTGATTGCTAAGGAACAGCCAGAGGCCTATCCACAAACAGCACGAACCCCCCTGCGTGTGTCCTCCGGACCAGAGGCATCGTTGTCACACAGGCGACACCGCTGTGGGTGTGGCAGTTTGAAGTATGTTAATTTATATATTTATTGAGAAGACATGTGTACCTATCATGGTGCATGTCTGGAAGTCTGAGAACAACTTTGGGAGTCAGTTCTCTCATGCTGTGTGAGTCCCAGGGATCTAAAGCATTAAAGAAAGATATATCGAACTAAAACACAATAATCTGTAATAAAATAATTTTAAGGACTTAGTTTTAATTATGTGTATGCATGTATGTCTTTGTGTTGGCATGAGTGCATTTGTTCAGGTACCCGCGGAGCTTGCGTTACAGGCAGTTTAGCTGTGAGCCACCCGGTATGAGTACTGGGAGCAACTCCAGTCCTTTGGAAGAAGTAGGTTTATCCATCTTTCCAGCCCTTGGCATAAACTAATTTTAATATGTGGTGTAGGGGGCATCATAGTTTGGCTGTGGAGCAACTCCAGCCCAAAAACTGTCTCTCACCTCTCCATATTTGCTGCAGCACACTGTCCCCCATGCTCACGCAGGAACAATAACATAATAACAAAAAGGTATGATGATGATAAAGCTAGGGTTGTAGCACAGGTGTTAAAGTGCCTCCACCAAACCCGGAGTTCCGTCTCCAGCCCTGTCTGTATAAGTGCTGGTGTGATGGCACATGCCTGCAATACTTGGGAGACAGAGACAGGAGGGAGAGACAGAAGTTGAAAGTCATCAGCCTTCAAAAGGAATAGACACAGGGGCCAGTGAGATGTCTCAGCAGGTGGAGATGCTTGTTACCAATTCTGATGACTTGATTTGGATTCCCAGAACCCACATGATGGGAGAACAAACTTCAGCAAGTTGTCTGTGTGCATGCACACATGCACGCACACACACACACACACACACACACACACACACAGAGTAATAAAGGTAACCAAAACTATTTTTTTAAAGAAGTAGATGCAGGCCAGACAGTGGGAGTGCATGCCTTTTATCCCAACACTCAGGAAGCAGAGGCAGATGGATCTTTGTGAGATCGAGGCCAGCCTGGGCTCCTGAGTGAATTCCAGGACAGCCCGGGATACACAGAGAAACCCTGTTTCAAAAAGCAAACAAACAAACAAACAAAAAAAGAAGTAGAAGATGCAGGAAATGAAAAAAAATTAATTTCACTATAAGTAGAAGAAAAGATAAAATATATTTAAGAATTTTCACCTTATCAAATATTTGTTCAAATCTTCACCCCCCAGTTCTGGCACAAGTAGCATGAAATCAGTTCTCTCCTGCACTGGCCGTGAGGCCGCAGTCTAGAACAGCCCTTTGGGGAAGCAACTTGGCAGTATAGCAAGAATTTTACACAAGATGCCTAGATTCCCAGTGACCTGACTCAGGACACCTGCCCCTAAGTCATTCAAACGACAGTGAGGAGCCAGCTGTAATGCTGAGCATCTTTAGTCTCAGCGCTGTGGAAGCAGAAGCAGGCAGATCTCTGTGACTCTGTGATCAGCCTGGTCTAAAGAGTCTCAAAAAAATATGACTGTGCATTGACTGTCATTACATAGTAACAATAGGGAGAGTAACATCCAATTTTACATGCAGACATATTAAAGAAGCAAGATAATAACAATTATTAACAGGACAGGGTGAAATTGTGGGCCTTTTCCACTTATTCAGGGTACCTGCGTGAGCCCCCAGGTCCCTACCCAACTCTGAACCAAGCACCTTTCTATCCTGGGAAGCAGGTTTTAACTCAGTTTCTCTAACTGCTAAACTGAAATCTATTTTGTTGTTGTTTATTTATGTGGAGGGGTAGGTGCTCGTGAGTGTGGAAATTAGCCAGCAGTTGCTGGAGTTAGGCCTCTCTTCCACCACGTAAGTTCTAGAAATCAGACTCAGCTTCAGGCTTGGTGGCAATCACTTTCACCCGCTGAGCCAGCTTGCTGGTTCTTCTGTGTTGTTTGTTTGCACATATGGTTTTGGGTTTGGTTTTCTGAAGCAGGGCCTCAATCTGTAGGCAAAATGAAAGCTGTTGGCAACCCTTCTACATTTCTGCCTCCCAAGCAGTGGGATTATAGGCATGAGCCACCATGTCTGTCTTTGAAATCCTGTTCTTCTCTACAGGAAACATGGTTTCCTTCCCTAGGAGTGTGTTTCAGCCTAGCCTCAGGCTGGGCTCCTGTTAAACAACCATATGCACCCCAACACTTCTGCTCATTAGAGTCTGAACATAGTCTTGTCTCCTTCCTCTCTCCTGGGATTTGCTGATTCTGCTCCCTAAATACCTCTGGGCACAAGCCCTTTTCTCACTCTTTCTCTGCTGCAGATCAAACCACGTTGTCCTCTCGCCGAATGATTGCAGCAGATTCCAGCAGAAGCTCACTGCTCCCATTTCTTCCCGAGCAACTGAGCTTCAAAATAGATGAATCAGCCCTCACTTCTCCACAGGATCACTAGCGTTCAGGACACTAAGGATAAAGTCCTCAAAGCTTTAGTGAGCGTGAAATTGCCATGCCCAATGTCTAGCCTCCTCTAAAACACACATCCCATGCTATTCTATCCTCTGAACTTCAACTACGTGACCTTTCCTTCCTTAAAGTCCAGGATCAGAGCTCTTTGCCTCAGGACATTAAAAGGCTGGCCTGCTCCAGGGGTTGCCTGGAGCTTTGTGCAATAAGATGTCCCAGTGTCCCAAGATAACCTATTCCTAACCATCCTCAAGGATAAGACCCCATCATGACCTGTCTATAAGCTGCCCCAGATACAGGACACCAATGACATGATTCTACATCCTCTTGCCCTTATATCCAAAAACCTTTTGAGGCCAAGGAAGAAGGGACAACTGAAGAGACAAGAACTTTGCCTTTGGAAGCTCTGGACTCCAAGCCTAGATCCTCCACTTAGAAACTGGAAGAGTTGTCTGACTTCTCTGATCCTCTCTTCCTTCTCTATAGTTTGCATGTGGAAGCAAAAGAGTTCAGTAATAAAAAAATGTGCATTTTGATCCCAACATTTAGAAGGCAGAGGCAGGCAGATATCTATGAGTTCAAGACCAGCCTAGTCTGCCTATAGTGAGTTCAAGGTCAGCAAAGGTTACACAGTCTTAAAAAACAAACAAATAAACAAAACAGGTGTGGGGGGAATGTGAACTTTGGGACTGGGGATGTAGCTCAGCTGGTAGAGTGCTCACCTAATATGCACAAAGTCCTGAGTGTGCGCTCCGGCATCACATAAAACAGGCATGGAGATGCATGTTAATTATCCCAACACTGGGGAAAGGCAGGAGAATCAGAAGGTCAAAGGCATCCTTAGCTAGATAGCAAGTTCAAGGTCAGCCTGAAATGTACGCAAATCCAAGAAGGAGAGGAGGAGGAGGAGGAGGAGGAGGAGGAGAAAGAAATGTAGGCTTTGAAACTGAGTGCCTCGGTTTAAATTCCTTTCTCTGGCAATACATGCTATTCAGAGAGCCTCAAAGCTTCAGTCTATGTACAAAAAAAAAAAAGGATGGGGGATACTAATCATATGTACATCATAGGAGTGTTGTGACAGAATACTCCAAGTACTTAACACATCAGGAAGAACTCAGTATTGTCAGCACTGGTCATGGTCACAGAAAGCATCTGGCATTGCATTTGACACATTAAGGTGACTCAGTAATCCTATCCTCCTTCACCCCTTCTTCCCAGAAGCAAGCAGGATACGTACAGCTGCCATGGCTACATAGAATTAAACTCAGGACGTGTAGACTTCCACTCCAGATATTGTCACAGATCTGAAAAGGGACACACTACCCAATGAGGGAATGTTCATTACCAAAGACCGGAGGCTGTCTTCCAGGAAGGTGGCTCAGCTGCAAGATCACTAACACCTCACGAGAACCCAGGAGTGTGGAGGAATTCCTTCCTGAAGATTCACTGATTCATAAAAGTTCTCCAAGTACAAAACAACAGAAAGAGTGCTTCTAAAAATGTGGTTCAGGGCTGTGGGTATAGGTTTAGGCATGGCAGATCACTTTCCAAGCAAGCATGAAGCCCTAGGTTTGATTGCCATTTAAAAAATTGAAAATAAGCCGGGCGGTGGTGGTGCATGCCTTTAATACCAGCACTCGGGAGGCAGAGGCAGGTGGATCTCTGTGAGTTCGAGACCAGCCTGGTCTACAAGAGCTAGTTCCAGGACAGGCTCCAAAGCCACAGAGAAACCCTGTCTCAAAAAAACAAAAAAAAAAAAATGAAATAAATAAAAATTTAAAAGTTGGCCTAGTAGAATGAGACAAGCTCTGTGGACCAGCCAGATGCAGTAAGACAGAGGTCTAAGGCAGGAAACCCCATGGAGACATGGAGCAGAATAGAAGTAAAGAAGTAGGACCCTGGGTAAGAGATGGGAAAGAACAGACCAAGGAGGAGTAGATCAGGAGAACAGAGGCACAAGAAGAAGGCTAGCACAGGAGAAAACAGCAAGAATGGAAGGAGCCCGTTCACTTCCCCACAGAGCTCCTCTGTCTCAGACAAGAGACATTCCTTAATTGCACATCAGGACTTGGGGAACTCATCTAGTACATGTCCACCACCTAGGGAAAGGAACACTGGAGATAGGTCTAGGAAAGCTAGCCTTGAATCCAAAGAGGGACACACACATAGAAAAGTTGTAGCCTTAGCTGGGCAGTGGTGGCACATTCCTTTAATCCCAGCACTCGGGAGGCAGAGACAGGCGGATCTCTGTGGGTTCGAGGCCAGCCTGAGCTACAGCGCGAGTTCCAGGACAGGCACCAAAGCTACACAGAGAGACTCTGTCTCCAAAAACCAACCAACCAAACAAACAAACAAAAACACAAAAACAAAAAACAAAAGTCATAGTCCGGAGACCCTCTGTGAGTCTCGAAGTCTTGGATTTGATCTCCGCAGGATGTGTTAATGGTATTCAGTCCGACAGACTGCTATTTCCAGGGAGGAAGTCAGTACGGCCACTTCTCAAGGATACCACCTCAGATGCTGGTAGCGGGAGGAGGCACTTCAGTCATCCTGGAGACACACAAAGCAGTCAGGGGATGTGAATAGAACATATTTCATAAAAATCTCCTGGCAATCTTCAGATGATTCTGATTCTGTGGTAGCCATGGGCTATTTAGTCACTCACTGCCTTGGCCTCCCATCATTAGCATTAACTCCCCAGCACTCCCCAGCCCATCCGGCAAATCCACCATTTGTCAGTTTTACTGACACAGAAGGGAGCCCAGATCCTTCACACACCCTTCCCTGGCCTTCGTTGGCCAAAGTCGTCCTTGTCCTTTCTGAGGTGAATACCTAACTTTTCTGTGACTTCTTTGCTCTAAATGTCCTATTAGGAAGTCTTTGGTATGAGTTCAGGTGAAACACATACTTCAGATAAACAGTTGCATATAAACTAGGGTGTTAACTTAGTAGGGTATTAACCCTCGGCACTGGAAGCATTGGTAAAACCAGGATGGTATTCTCTCGCTTTTCAGGCTTTGGAGTCCTGAATAAGGAAGAAAAAACATTTGGTTGCTCAAAGACCTCCCCGGAATAATGTATCACTTCGAGAGAAACATTTTGAAACTTAATGACGTCCCTGGCTCTTTCTATAATCTTTGCTTCCAGTCCTTGCTTTTATGAATCTCTGGGGCTTTGTGTTCTGTTCCTCCAGCAAGAAATGCCTCAGGTTGTCCCCCTCCGATAATTCCTAATTCCATGAGGGAATTTCCCTGATGCTAACACACTCAAGAATTACGAAGAATTTATCTTGCCTTCAATTTATTTTACTTCAACCATGTCCTATATGTACAAAACTCCTACCAAGGTCCAGGTCCACAGGCATCCCCTTGACCTACCCATTCCTCATCCTCTGCTCCATCTCCTTGCTCTCGGATCTCCACTGTGTCCCTCTGTGAAGACTTTTGGGCCATGATGTTGTCTGTCCAGGATGCCCCTGTCTTTCTATCACCAGCAAAATTACACTTGGTCACAGTCCCCAGCTCCAGTTTAGCTAAGGAATCTGAAAGAAGAGAAGTTGAAGGACTTTTCTTTTTCTTCTTTTTTTACCTGGTATGTAAATTCTTTTTGAGGTTAGAGATCTCCTCTTACAGAATTTAGTATATATAACAGATTCAAAATCCAAACTTCTGACCTCTCAAGTAGTCAACAACTAAATGTGGCAAAGAACCACCATTAAACAGGACATCAAAGGCTATACATTCTCTATGAAACAATATGTGCACAGATTTTTTTTTCAAAGCTGAGAAAATGCAAGAAAGAGCATAACACACTTTGGTTACTTTATTGTATGACATTAAACAGTTTAAGTTTCAACTACTAAACAGCACTTTGAATGGTGAAAACACAGATAGTATCGCCATACTTGAATGCTTTTCTTCAAAAACACAATTCCAGTCCTTATATATATTACAAAACAGCTTTGAAGAAGTGGCATCCTTTCTACAGTACTTAAGATACTCAGTACAGCACTGAAAATCAGTCTAACAGAAACCAAGGCAGGTCTTCACAGCTGTATGATAGCAGCAGCCAAAGCTGGGTGATGGACTGAAACATTACTCTACCACTGGGACAAAACATATACACTATCACAATTCTAGGCCAAAATGCTTTACACCCAAAGAAATAAAACAGGTTACAAAATGTGGAGAATTTAGCAGGCAAAACCGTATTACAAGCTGAATGGCTTTTCTTCTTGTAGTGGACCAGCCAGGCTAAGGCACTTCATTCTGGTGCAGCCCTTTATGTCTAGGTTGGCTCTGTTCTCTGGTACGGCTACTAAGGTTCTTGGTGGGGATCCCAAAGTACTAGAAAGCAAGGGCCAGCTATAGAAGCTGGATGGTATCCTGGGATATGGTGCGTCCAAGCTAATGGCCCCAGGACACTTGACCACAGATGTAGGAGTAAAGCTCAAGATCACAGGTCAGGGCCCTATGGAAGGCTAGACTTGGCCTTCTCCCATAGCTCTCAGCAAGAGAGATGGGGAGCCTATAAAGGGAGGCCAGCAGTGGTTCTCAACCTGTGGGTTGCATATCAGATACCCTCCAGTACAGATATTTACATGATGATTCATTACAGTAGCGAAATTACAGTTATGAAGTAGCAACAAAATAATTTTATATTTGGGGGTCACTACAACATGAGGAACTGTGTTAAAGGGTCACAGCATTAGGAAGGTTGAGAACCACTGGCCTATAGGCTATAGGAACAGGCAAAGTGAATCACAGTGCTCACCAATAAAGGGGCCATCACCCCGAGTTTTCAACCGCACTCCAGTCCCCAGTTCGAGTTCCATGACCTCCATCTCTGACTCAAGCATCCAGAATGCCACTGTCTGGTCTGGGGTGAGGCTCTCTGTCAGCTCCAGCATCTCCGGCTTGTTTACCAGGCCCTTCAGCACCTCGAGCGAAAGCCTGTCAGTGTCCCCCTTGGCTTCCGTCTCTGTAAAGCATATGGTGCAGGGGTGTTAGCATGCCTGGAGAGGAAACTTCTCCAAGTACTTTCAGGAGCTGTTGAGGGCATCCCTCCTGCCAGGGCTCATCAGAGAAGTCCACAGGAGAGGCTTTATGACCTGGGCTCTGGAGCCAGGCTACCTGGAGCAAATCTGGACTCTATTGCAATCTGGGCAAGTGAGCTTTCGCTTTGTCCCTGGAGAATAGGGATAAAAATGGTGCCAATCTGACTACCCTAACATGCAGTACAGGTGAGAAAAAGCAAGTAGAGCATTCAGCACAGTGTCTGTCACAGAGCAAGCCCTCATCAAGGGTCTTTGGTTTTGTTATTCCCATCTCAGAGATGAGAAAAACCAAGACATAGTGGAGGCAGTGTTCAAACACTCACAGGACAGTTGTGCCTTCCAACCAAGTCTCTGGGACTAAGCAGAGTTCCTTCAGGTTCTAGAACCAGCACTCAACTTATGGTCCCCACACCCTCTACTGGCCTACTCCAGGCTGGCCCTTGTTGGGGAATATTACTTTCAGGTGTGTGACTTTTGTTTACGCTGCGTTTAACTCTGTGAAGCTGTGTTACTGTGCCCGTCCAAAATGCCTGATGGTCCCAATAAAGAGAAGAATGGCCAATAGCAAGGCAGGAACAAGGATAGGCAGGGCTGGCAGGCAGAGAGCATAAATAGAAAGAGAACCGAGGCGCTGGGCGGTGGTGGCGCATGCCTTTAATCCCAGCACTTGGGAGGCAGAGGCAGGCAGATCTCTGTGAGTTCCAGGCCAGCCTGGTCTACAAGAGCTAGTTCCAGGACAGGCGCCAAAGCCAAAGCCACAGAGAAACCCTGTCTCGAGAAAAAAAAAAAAAAAGAACCGAGAACCAGGAGCAATAAAAGAACAAGGAGCAGAGGACATCAGTGGCCAGCCACCCAGCTACACAGCAAGCCACGAAGAGAGAAGTAAAGAAAGGTATACAGAAACAGAGAAAGATTAAAGCCCAGAGGCAAAAGATAGGATAATTTAAGAAAATCTGGCAAGACACAAGCCAAGCTAAGGCCGGACATTCATAACTAAGAATAAGCCTCTGTGTGTGATTTATTTAGGAGGCAGGGCCCCCCAAAAAGCCAAAGGAGCGAAAGATCACACAACACACCCCGGCAGAGCTCAGCAGCTCAGCAAGGAATCCAGGTCCTAACCCTGCAAGCGGCAGGGTTCTCAGGGCAGTAGCTGTCTGTAAGGTGCAGAAGGCATGCGTGGTTGCCCCCAGACTCCTGCACTGTGTCCCCACGTTCTGCTGCCAGCACTTTCCTGTTGCATGAGTCAAAGCAAGTCCCTTCTCCTTTGAAGTCTCTTTCATTGGGTCGTTTTGTCACAGCAACGCGAAGAGTAAATACACACTAAAAGTAGCTCCTACAAGGAGATTGAGAGCCACCAAGCAAACATCTGGACAGGAGATCAGAGAGTGCCGGACCTGGCCTGGTCTTCACAATGATAGAGCCCAAAGCCAAGTCTGGAAAATCCTGCCAGACTTCAGGAAATGGAAGCACTGGGAATACTAGCCTGGCTCCTGGGGCTACGGTGGAACACTGAGGCATTCTCTGAGTAAGCGGGGACCAGGAAGGAATCCAACAGGGGGATGCTCAAGCCAGAAACAGTCTAACAGGCTCTTGGGGAGGGAGAGCCCAGGATACCTACTGTAAGATGACATGAGGAAGCCTGTGTTCACCTTCCTGGTGGCACTGAAGTTGGGCTCGATTTCATTTCCTTTGGAGTCAAACTTACGTCGGTGGATACAACTGGGCCGGATATACAGCACATAGTAGCGCTCCTGGGTGAGGCAAAGAAAGGGTGAGGGCACTACCTCATTCCCCACCCCACTCTGCCCACCTCACCCTTTGTCTCAAAATCCCATCATCCTACACTGATGTGTAGGCTGGGCAGATGCCTGATTCAAATATTCATCTACTCCTATACTCGCTAGAGTACCTGTCCACATACCATGCCACACAAACCATGGCAAGGCAACACAGGCCTCAACCAATGACCATAACAGAAGCACCAGGGTCCCCAAATGCCACAAGGCAGTATGGATGTTGCCAACATGCCACAGAATGGACACTGAGAACCCGGGGGGGGGCAACTACTCTGGTGCTCCCAGATATAGTACTGGGGCAGATCACTCCAAGACTCCCATGCCTCAGTTTCCCCTATCATGTGGGAACAGCATAATGCTTCCTTTCAGGCACATTACAGGGACCCAGTGACACAATGGTGGAGGGGCACCTTTCAAAGCAAGAAATGTGCTGAAAAGTTATCAGCCATGTGTTCTCATCTGGCCAGGCACAGTTGGAGGGAGGAGTGGGAAGAGAGGGGGAGGGAGGGAAGGGAGGGGGAACTGTGGTGGGCATGTAAAATGAAAAAAAAAAAAAGCAGGCACAGAAACAGTACCCAGAGACGGAAGAAGCAGATAGTACTTTTGGGACAACCACGAAAGGTGAATTCTCAAAAAGCAGAGCATCCTGCAGGCGTGGGACAAGGGTGTAGGAAGAGCAATAAAAGCCTGAAACAGGCCTGAGAATGTCACATGCTTGTCTGGCATATACCAAGCCCTGGGTTTGAACTCCAATGCTGCATAAACCTGGTGTGGGACCCAGCACTGTGGAGGAAGAGGCAGGAAGATAGAAATTCAAGGTCATCCTCTGCCAAACAGTGAGTTCAAATGAACCTGAACTATTTTTTTTTTTTTTTTTTTTGGATAAGACCCTATCAAATGTCAAGAGCCAGTCAAGGCCACATGCACATCTGACCAATGCAGACCTGCAGACCCTTGAGCAGCCCCTTGGCAGCCCAGGCTGGAAAGCAACTGAGATGAGTTTCAGATGGGTCTAGAATTGACAATGGAAATTTGGATCTTCTTTGGTAAATAAGAAGGAACCCTAAAAGGTTCGGGGGTAGCAACAATACCCCTCCCCCCCCCGAGATGTCTTTCTGGAAATGAATTAGCAAGGGGCCAACTGAGTACCACCAGAAGGTAGTGAAGGTAGGAAATCAGGCACAAAGATTAAATAGGAATAGCTAAGGACCCCGTTGGAGGGGGACCATGGGAAGAGGAAGAGGATGGGAGAGAGAAAAGGAAAGGTTGGGTAGGGACAAGGCTGCATGGGCACTGCTTACCTGAGGAGGAGGAAGAAGAAGGTCAAGGGGGAGATAGGGGCTCGAAGGCTAGCGGTTGTCAGGGCTACTGCCCTGAGTATCATCAGGAGAAAGGACAGAAGAGGTGCATTTGGTAAGGGTCTGCCTGTGCTGGACCAGCTGAGGTAGGCCAGCTCCACACTGGTGCAGCTGTCCTGGGCAGGCTGGGTGAGGGCTCCAAATTGGTGTGCCTGCCTAATGACCTGCAAGCCATGGGGCAGAGAGTGTGGCAAGATCTCTAGGCATGAAAACAGTGAGCCAGCAGAGACTAATCTGAAGGAATTTGTGATACAAAAACATAGGCTGAAGTCCAGCATGGTGGTATACACCTTTAATCCCAGCAGAGGCTGGTGGGTTTCTGAGTTCAAGGCTAGCCTGGTCTATAGAGTTCAAAGACAGCCAGGGCTATAGAGAAACCCTGTCTCAAATAATAATAATAATAATAAAGCATAAGCTGAGTGTAGAACCAGACCTTGGCCCACACTGAGAGGACCCAACATGGATGCTAAGCTGAGGTTTAGAGACCAAGGGCCAAGGAGACAGTGTGCTCCACACATCCAGAGGGGGCTATCTGAAAGGAGGGCAGAGGACCACAACTAGTCCCCAGAAAGGAGACGTGGGCGAGTACAGGGTGACCCTAGGAGTGGTTGTAAACACCTGGGATGTGTGGGTTGCGAGGAACCTGTGAAGCAAAGACAGAAGGCCCAGATGTCAGTGTGCAGGCTGTATTTAGGCTAGACTGGGTTTGGGGCCTGGACTGTTCTTTCAGTTGTAGCAGAGGCTCTTCCTGCAAGAACCATGTGGATCCCCCCCGCCCCCCCACTTCCTGTCTGCTACACTGAAGGGTCCCCCAAAAGGCCCTTTCTACTGGTCCTGTCTGGCTGTGGCAATCTGTTCCATGAGCCCCTCAGGAATTGACCTGGACCCCATGTTTTAGCCCAGCACAAGGGGATGATGTTTTGTGGATGAGGGAGGAGACCGTGTGAGTGGTACCCAGGACACAGACTCACCTTCCTGCCATGGGCATCCAAGATGCTGTGCCGAGATACATCCACCAGTTCCCCCTCTAGCAAGATGCCATTTCCCCTAGGGGGTGAGAAGGAAGGCAGGCAGGTCTGTCAGTCCTCGGGAAAGTCACACCAGCGTTTAGTGGCCTGGGTGAGAAGCTGCTCTGAGACAGAAACAAGTCTCACCCTAGCCTCTGTTCACCTGTCTGCTAGGGGTGTGAAGCTGCCACGGTCTGCTTCCCCTATCAGAGTCTCCATCCCTGCAAAGAACTTTCCCAGGCTGTGCTGAGGTCAAGAGATGCTCCCCACTGGCCCCCCACACACAGAGAATTATTGGGACCAGACCCTCAAGATTCTTATCTACCAATGAGGAGATAGCAGCTGCCTACCTGTGCTCCTCTCATTCTGGCCTAAGAGTGTGAATGTGAAGGTGATCGTGAACTAAGTACTTATTCAATGTACAGCGTTTGTTAGAGCTGGGCTTGATGGCACATACCTAGAATCCCTGTACTTGGGAAGGAGGATTGCTGTGAGTTCAAGTCAAGCCTTGAATACATAGCAAAATGCTGCAAATAAATAAATAAATAAATGATTCTACTATTTTATTTAAGCAAATTTGGGAACAAGTGTCTATGCTACAATAAGTCATTTTCCCTTTCATCTTTCTTTTTTCTTCTTTTATTTATTTATTTGAGGCAGAATTTTCCCATGTATCCCTAGCTGTCCTGGAATATCACTTGTAAACCAAGCTGCTTTGAACTCACAGAGACCAACCTGCCTCTGCCTTCCAGGTGCTGGGATTAAGGTTGTGAGTCACCATGCCTGGGTATTTTGTTGTTTGTTTTGGTGGTGAGGTGGTAGTGGTGGGTTGTGTAGGTGTATGTGTCTGTGTGAGTGTAAGCAAGTGTGTACTGGTACCTGTGGAGTTCAGAAGAGGGAGTCAAATCCCCCAGAGCTAGACTTAGAGGCAGCTTTGAGGCCCCTGATGTGGGCGCTGGGAAGTAAACACAGGTCCTCTGAAGAGCAGCAAGCCCTCCTCACTGGTGAGACATCTCCCCTCCTTTAAAGAACTTTTACATTCCTGTTCCTATCCTTTCCTACATGGTCATCCACCAGGGAAACGGTTATTGTTACCATTAGCTAGAAAATTAGAGACTCAGAGGCTTGGCGGATTAGCCCAAGATCACAGGGTACCACACAGAGTGACCAGGGCCACCCCTTTACCACTCCCAGACCACAGCTTTCACAAAAGCAGAAGCTGGGACCTGGGGGCTTTTTTTTGGAGCCATCAGCATGGGGAAAGTGTGGGTCTAAGCAGGTAGAGAGTGGAAGAACATTAGGCCAAGACTCCTTGCCTTGTGTATTTTCTCCTCTCAAATTCTTTCTAAAAACATTAAACTGACAAAGACAGTATACACTGGAGGCATTTAACAAGATAACTTGATATATACACACACTTTGTGTACGATTCACACAATCAAATCTATGTACACATTAGATCCTCAGAACCAATTCCTCCTATGAACTGAAACTACTACACTGAGAACCTTATGAGCTGGACTTTAGATTCCACTTCCTAGATGACACCATATTTGACTTTCTGGGACCGGCTTCTTTCACATAGCATGATTCTTTGGTGTTTCTGACTGTAAATGGAATTGTCCATCCGCTTATTACCCTGGATAAGGCCTGTACCTCCTGATGCTCCCGCCCTCCCTCTGTCAGTCTTGCCACACCATGCTCTGGTCCCTATGGTGCACCATGACAAATTACTGGAGTTTAGAGCCCTGGGGTGGGGTAAGGACCGAGGTCAGTGGGAACCAACGCACCGCCTCTAGGGTTCCATTTGGGAGCCTGGAGTCCCTTCGGGGGGAAATGCCTGTAGGCGGGAATTTCAATTATATCTTTCTTCCGGGTGTATGGCAGTCTAGGATGCTGGGAAGAGCAGCCTGGAAGCCAGAGGTGGCTTTGACAACGCCAGTTTTATCCCTCACCTCCAGCGCCCCCTCTGACCCAGAACTTTCTCTGATCAGGACTCGGATTGTGAGTTCGACCAAGGCCTTGAGGCCAGGCTCCAGGGATGCTCGCAGACCATTCTTGGCTAACTGCAGGGGCCAGAGCCCTAGGGACTCGACGTACCCGGTAGTTCCCAAGTCCAGTCCACCCCGGTCAGCAGCGGGAGAAAGTGCAACCCATCCCTGGCCAGCAACCAGGTGGACAGAGCACAACCCACCCCTGGTCATCAGCAGCCGGATGGTCGGATCACAGCCTACCCCTGGTGGGCGGCGGGGTCCCAGGACCCCGGCAGTCGCGCGCTCTGCACCGCCTTGTTGCGGAGGACACTGTCGTGGTAGATGCGGCTCATTTTTCCCAAGCCGAGGCCGGCAGCTCCAGGAAGCAGTGGGCGCGCGGGGCGGGGCACCAAGGGCACAGGAGCCGGGAGGTCCTTGCAGCGTAGGCTTTTCCAGCCCGCAGATCCCGGAACCGCGCTGGCCGCCCTGGGCGTTCCCAAGCTGGACTTAAAGGAGCCAAGCCTCATTCCTGACCTCCAGACCATGTGCAGTGGCATGGGGCTTTCCAAGTGACTACTGTCCTTCATGTCCTTGTAGTCTAAGACAGGAAAGATGGAGAGTTCGAGACCCATCTGTAGTATACAGAGACCCTGTCTCAAAATCCATCAGTATTCAAAGGGATAGTTGAGGCTCAGGAATTGTAGCTCTTTCTTGGGATTGATTCTAGGAATATATTTTCACAGGGAGCAAGAAGGGAGAAAAGGGAACAGCACGAGGAACCAGAGTGGTCTGCATAAACGCTGCCCTTTGGCCCTTTCCGTGATCCCGCCACGAGCTAGGGGAGTTCCAGGGACGCGTGAAGGGGTACAAATAGGTGTCAGATCTGCTGCAAAGGAAACCTGAATCTCTGCCATCTCTGTGCGCGCGGCAAGTTCCTTAACCTTTCCAAGCCCTCACTTCTTTCTCGGCAAAATAAACTTATCCGGCGGTTTGTAAAGATGCAACTCGCCCTCTCCTAGTCTTCCCCTCCCACGCCTCACAGATTCTGATCGATGACTTCTCTTCTCCCACAGTGCCCTCTGCTCAAGGGTGTCTGCAAGCCTTTTTTTTATTCGAAGCTTGCACCCAGGAGTCTCCTCTGACCTGGAAATCATTGGGAAGTGGGCTTGGCTTATTGGTCCCTTTGTGCCAAACCCTGGCGCAGGTGGCCGCATTCTGGAATGGCAGGTGTGCCCCTGCTGGGGAATAATGGAGAAGTGGCCCCCCGGCTGATACCCAAGAGTCCAGGGTGAGACATCACTGTTGGAAAAAGCTCTCTCTCCCACACTGTATGACCACACTGTGGTCTCAGCCACTGTGTGTGTGTGTTCAACAAATTTCACTAGTAAAAATAATTTTTAAAAAGAAAAAAGTTTTACTTTTTTGAGATTATAATTACATTTCTCCCTTCCCTTTCTTCCCTTCAAACCCTCTTATATACCCTTCCTTGCTCTCTTTCAAATTCGTGACCCATTTTAAATTAATTATTATTGTATGCATGTAAGTGTATACACATATATTCCTAAATATAACCTGTTTGGTATGTATAATGTTATTCTTTTTTGTTTTGTTTTGTTTTTGTTTTTCGAGACAGGGTTTCTCTGTGGCTTTGGAGCCTGTCCTGGAACTAGCTCTTGTAGACCAGACTGGCCTCGAACTCACAGAGATCCACCTGCCTCTGCTCCCAAGTGCTGGGATTAAAGGTGTGCGCCACCACCGCCCGACGGTATAATGTTATTCTTATGTGTGTTTTCAGGACTGACCATTTGGTATTGGAGAACCATTAGTTGGTGTTCTCTTCCCTGAGAAAGACTATCCCTCTCACTCCCAGCACCGCCTCAGTTTCCTGTAGTTCTTTGTGTATGTAGGGTTGGGGTCTCCTGGGCTTTTCCTCTTGGGCTTTGGCATGTCTGTTGGCGTGGAGCATGCTCAGCTCATGTGTAGGCAGTCATGCTAGTGAGGATTAACGGTGTGCCTTCTGGCGTTTCTAGGAGGCACAGTCTTGCAACAAACTCCCTGACCTGCTGGATCTTACACTGTTTCTGTCCCCCTCTCAGTGTTCCCTAAGCCTTAGATCCAGAAGGGTAATGTAGCTGTATCCATTGGGACGGGTCTTCATAACTCTCTGTTTTGATTGGTTGTGGTTTTCTGTAATGGTCTCCATCTGTTGCCAAGAGAAGTTTCCTTGAATAGTGGAGACTTCAGTTATCAATTAAATACAGCCAGGGAGGCTCCAGCTTGGAGCAGGAAGAAACCGGCCACTTGATTTTTAAGGGCCCTTTCTCCTTTAACAAAATATACATTTTTTTTCAAGATACTGTTTTATGATGACTTCAAACTCCTTTCTCCCTACAATACCTCCCAATTGCTAGGCATACAGGTGTGAGCCACCACCACACCTGGATTATTCGGTACTGGGGGTTCAATCCAGAATTTATGCACATTAGACCAACAGTCTTCCCAACTGAGTCATACCCCCAGCTCCAGAAATACAGTTTTGAGGATCCCTAAAAAAAAAAAATGTGCCCTAGGCATGGTGCCTGCGATTGGTTAGCCCCAGCCTGTGTCTATCCTGTCAGGCGGCTCAAGTATTTCCTGGAAGGAGAGAAAAAGGTCCTCTGGGCAAGACTGCCCTTCTGTCTTCTCTCAAAAGTTCTGGGCACCATAGGCATCAGACAGGCCTGTCTCCTCTTTCTTCCCCTTCCTGGGTCATTGTCCCTTCGTGACTCTAAATTTGCACTGTCCTCTGGGGCAGCTACATGTAGCATTTAAATTTTATTTTAACAGTGCTGGAAATAGAACCCAAGGTGTTTGTACATGCCAGACAAGCGTCCAACCAAGCTACACACCAGCCTAAATCATAGATCTTAAAATCTTAGTGACATCACCTTTACTGAGTGTAGTGATTGATGTCTGTAATCCCAGTAGCTGGAAGACAGAACAACTTAGGGAAATTACTTAGGTCCATCTGGGCCATACTGTGGGGACTAGGCTAGCAGGGCTACATTGTGAGACTCTGTCTCAAAACCCTGAAATAATAAGAAGAATTTTAAACATAAGTCTGCACATTTAAATTCACTTCCTTAGCCACTAGCCATATATTTGTAGGGAGAGAGGGTGTTTGCTTGTTTTTGATGGTGGTGGTTTCCGTTTTTTCTTGAGACGGGGTCTCACTATGTAGCCTTGGCCATCCTGAACCACACAGAGATCCACTTGCCTCTGCCTCCTGAGTGCTGGGAATAAAGGTGTGTGCCACCACACCAGGCAGTAAGACACATTAAAAAAATTTTCTTAAACTACTACTGTGACTGGAAAGACGGCTCGTCAGTTAAGACTGTGTTTACTGCTTTTGCAGAGCACTCAAGATCAATTCCCAGAACCCACACGAGACAGCTCACAACTGTCTGTAGCTCCAATTCCAGGGGTTCCGACACCACACAGATACCCATGCAGGCAAAACACCGATGCACAAATATATAAAAAATACAAAACAAAAATAATAAAGTCATTTTTTAAAAAGAATAAAAACAAATCATAAAAAAGAAAAAGAACTATTGCTGGGCGTATATAATAAGGGGATTGAGTGTGTGTGAGCACAGAAGAATGGTGAGGGTCAGAGGACCACTCCGTGGAGTCAGCCCTCTTCTTACACCTTCACATGGGCTTCAGGTATTAAGCCAGGTTGTTAGGGATGTGCAGCAAGAGCTTCCATAGGTGCTCGCTACAATAGCCGGCCATGGCAGCGGCTACCACTTCAGAAAACGTGTATAGTATCATTTTATTCCCCCTGTGCTGAGTATTGACCCTAGGACCTCACATGCTAGGCAAGCGCTCTATCCCTACATCTCCAGATGCTACAACTTCCAGCATAGCCTGCAGACCGCAAACCATAGAGGCAGAAGAACCTTTCTTAAAAGTGGGTTTTGGTTTGGTCTGGTTTTTTGTTTGTTTGTTTGTTTTGAATGTGCACTGATGTTTTGCCATGGGTGTTGGGTCCCCTGGAACTGCAGTTGTAGACAGTTATTATAGACAGTTATGAACTGCCACGCAGATGCTGGGAACTGAACCCGGGTCCTTTGGAAGAACAGTCTGTGCTCTTAACCCCTGAGCCATCTCTCCCACCCATGGTCTGGTCTTTTGCTTCTGTTGTTGTTACTGTTTTAAGACAGGCTCTCACATATTCTAAGATGACTTTGAACTTGCTATAGAACCAAGAATGACCTGGAACTTCTGGTCTCCTGCTGCTGCCCCCTGAAGGCGGCGGGGGGGGGGGGGGG
>PVIU01009984.1:0-27649 GCA_004026605.1 Ondatra zibethicus | reverse complement strand
TCCCGCCAGGGATTTTCCTCTTGTCCGTGTCAGGTGTGTCAGGGTGAGACAAGATGACAATATGAGGGTTAGCGGACACGTGTGGCCTGTCGTTTATTCTTCTTCCACTAAAGTTGTCACCGGTCATCTTGGACGGGGATAGCCTACTGCACTCTGTGACCACTTACCTGGTGCAGGACACAAAGCAAATGACACCAAGGAGCAAAGCAGAGGTCACAAAGAACAGACAGAGATCACAGTAGAGAAACATCCGACAGTGCTGGTACTGAGACCCTGTGGGTAACTAACAAAGAGCAACGTTAAGAAACAAGAAAGCCAGAAGGTAAACGGGACATGGTGGCGCATGCCTGGTTCCAGACTTAGGGGGCTGAGACAGGAGTGTTACTACGGTTTCAAAGCTAGCCTGGACTACGTAACGAGTTTCTGGATAGCCTGAGCCACAGTGTGAGAGCCTATTTTAAGAAACAATGGCAGGAACTGAAGAGATGGCTTAGTGGTTAAGATGGCTGTCCATCCGGAGCACCCAGGTCTGATTCTCAGCTCCTACATGGAAGCTCACAACCGTCTCCATTTTCAATTCCAGGGAATCTGATGCCCTCTGACCTCTGTGGGTACCAGGCATGCACGTGGTGCACAGTCATACACATGGGCAAACACTCATACATGCAAAAATAAATAAATCTTTTTTCTTAAGTTAAAAAAAAAAGGACCCAGAAATTTCTTCCAGTCAGCAGGCAGGTAAAATAGTAAGTGAAAGATTTGTTTATCATTAACTCCAGTCAGAAATCGAAATTCTCTCAGGAATGTTTTTTTTTTTTTCTAAAGCAATGCATGTAATTACAAACACACCAATCTCTTCCCACCCCCTGAAGAAAATAGACTTTGTCAAGATTCCTGTTTGGAGCAAAACAGTAAACCACACAGGAGCACATTCATGCATGGGGTCACAGCTTAGCATATCTGATACATCTCATACTGACGAAAGTCTGGTGGTTCCAGAAGAAATAGCATGCTAAATTGCCACCAAGGCAGTGAAATCGCCTGGAGAAAACACACATGCACACCACGGAGCCAAAGAGAGAAAACAAAGGAAGCACTCGGGAGGGAAATCGTACATAACATGAAATAAGATGCCAGAAGGAGGACCAGACCCATCCATCAACAGTCCGTCAATAAATGCAAATGCAGGAAGCCTGCCTGGGAAAGAAAATCTATGATTTCATGTCACTTCGATGTCTCTCCGCCTCACGGTCCTCCAGCCTGTCCTGCTCTCCATAGTGATCAGCTGACTTCACAAAGAAACAACGCCATCCATCTCCACTTACGGCCATTGCACCCCACTTTTCCCTTGAGATGGTTGTGCCAAGAGAGCCCCTGGGGGGAAAACTTCTCAGAAGAGGCCTGTAAAACGGGATTATTTCTGGTTCTGATGGTATTAGGGACACTATTCCTAGTGGTGAATGAGGGGTGACAACCCTCAGCATGGAACAGCAGCAAAATGTCTGAGGCTTTAGCTGGCCATACCTTTAGGTGAGCGCCCCAGCTACTTGGGAAGATTTAGGCAGTGTGGTGCTTTGAATGAAAATGGCCCCCATTAAATTCATAGGGAGTAGCATTATTTGGAAAGTTTAGTGCTGTGTGGCCTTACTGGAGGAAGTGTGTCACTGGGAGTGGGTTTGGAGGTTCCGGAAGCTCAAGAGTTGCCCAGTGGCCCAGTCTTTTCCTGCTGCCTGCAGATCCACATGGAGAACCCTCAGCTCCCATGTCTGCCTGCTTGCCACTATGTTCCCCACTGTGATGATAATGGACTAAACCTCTGAACCTTAAGCCAGCCCCAATTAAATGCTTTCTTTTATAAGAGTACCATGGTCATGATGTCTCCTCACAGCCATAGCACAGTGACTAAGCCGGGCAGGAGGATTTGTTGAGCCAAAGAGCTTAAGGTGAGTCTGGGCAATATGATGAGACCATGTACTGTGTGACTTTTTCCTGCAGAGACAAGGTCTACTCATGCCTGACTCAGTGAATCAGTGGATTTATTGAAATGATGTACAGGAGTGTGGGTGAGGGGTTATTTATAGGAGCATGGATGATTCAAAATAACTACATCTCTGGAAAGGCCACTCCAGCATGGGTGACACTGCCTGCAGGGTGCCCGGCCCAGTTTGCAGTCAGCTCCACCAGAGTCTCCTCTCCCTTAGCAATGGTGTACTGCTTATAGAAGCTTCCCCGGCTTCCCGAGCCTTGTAAATTTCACCAGCTTCCTGAGTGTTAGAACCCTTGCTCCAGAGGGAATGTTTGAATTCAAAGGAAATAGCTTCACAATACTGTCTCTAAAATAACAACAATTAAAGGCCAAGTGTGCTACCCCACCCCTGAAATCCCAGCATTTAGGAGACTGAGGCAGGAGGATAACCCTGAGTTCAAGATCAGGCTGTAATGATGGTGAGGACCAACCCCAGGCAGGGATACATCTTAAAGCAAAAAATAAAATGTGTCAAGGTTTCACCTGTTCACTGGTGCGAGGCTCAGGGGGAGGGCAAAATTGGGCTGGGAAACAGGTACCACGCCATTTGATTGGCATGGACAATGATCGTTGGAGAAAATGACAGAATAAGCCAGCTTTTTGTTCTGTTTGTTTTCTGATTCAGGGTCTCTCCAGCCCATGCTGGTTTCAAGCTAAGTATAACTGAGGATGACCATGAGCTTTTGAAGCTGCTGCCTCCACCCACTAGTTCTGGGATTTGGGCTCACACTCCCAGTTTATGAGATACTGAGGATGAAACCCGGGGCTTGGGGGACGCTCTCCAGGCGCTCTACCACCTGAGCTACAGCTACAGTTCATAAGCCAGCGTCTATTATCAGCCCTGAATCTTAGGAAGGGAAAGAAACAGAAGAAGAAAATGTCATTCTCAAAATAGCTAACAGCCAATGCTGGGTGTCTGGGAGTCATGGTGAGAGTCGGGTTAGTACACTGTCGTACGGGCCACAAAGCTACTGAAGGAGCAGCTTGCTCAATCACACTTGAGAGTGTGATGAAGGGTGTGTAGTGATATTTTGTTTGTAATCTAGCAAAAAGAAGAAGAAGAGGAGGAGGGGGAGGAGGAGGAGGAGGAGGAGGAGGAGGAGGAGGAGGAGGAGAAGAAGAAGAAGAAGAAGAAGAAGAAGAAGAAGAAGAAGAAGAAGAAGAAGAAGAAGAAGAAGAAGAAGAAGAAGAAGAAGAAGAAGAAGAAGAAGAAGAAGCAGCAGCAGCTTGGCTGAAGATCAGAGGGCAGAGCTAAGCCACTAGTTAGCCATAGAGGCCAGGCGATGGTAGCATATACCTTAAATCCAGCACTCCAAAGATAGAGGTAGATGGATCTCTGTGAGTTCAAGGCCACTCTGGACTACCTGACATTAAATCTGTCTAAAAGAGAAACAGAGCTCACACAAAGGTGATCCCAGCACTAGGGAGGTGGAGATAGGAGTGATATGGCTGGGCAGAGAGAGGAATAGAGGTGGGAGGACACAGGAACTCAGAGGCATTCTGAGCATTCGTAGAGATGGATGCAGTCTGAGGATTGAGTCTGAGGATGAAGTCTGGAGATGCAGTCTGAGGATTCATAGAGACAGGATCTCCCCTTCTGTCTGAGCATTGATAGAGGTAAGAACTCTCTAGTGGCTGGCTGCTCTGCTTCTCTGATCTTCAGCATTAATCCCTATATCTGACTCCGAGTTTTATTATTAAGAACAATTAGAATCTGTGCTACAGGTGTGAGCCCTGGGCTGAAGGCATTGGGTTGGCCAAGTCCTACATCCTGGTACCTGAAGACTTCAGTGTGAACTTTCAGAGCCACTCTGAGGCCATATTGAGGACGTGGCAATGAGGCCCCAACAGAAGAAAGCTACAGTGGATTTACTAAGTAAGATCTGAGGTGCCTCCCCTACCTACCTTGTTCAGAAAGGTCCAGAGGCCATAAGATAGGTCCAATATCTTTGAGATGCCCTTTGAGATTGACGAGAGCATTTGCTGTCATGGGATGAGGCATCTGGAGATGCCAAGCCCTGATAGAGCCCTTATCTGCTAGGCTAGTTAGATGGAGTTACTGATAGTGGCTGAAGGATGTCATAAGCAGGTGGTGCATTGCCAAGCTTTATGGTCTTAGCAGAGTGAAGATAGAAGGACTGCCATGGAAGTGAGGTTGGATTTGTGGCGTGTGTGTGTGTGTGTGTGTGTGTGTGTGTGTGTGTGTGTGCGTGTGTGTGTGTGTGTGTGTGTGTTTAAATCTACTGTTGAATGGCACACATTTGTAATCTCAGGACTCAGGAGGTGAGGCAGAAAGATCAGGTGTTCAAGGCCAGCTTTTACCACATAGGAGGTGTAATGTCAGCCTACTTGGTTACAAGGTGGGACCCTATTTTAGAAAAAGCCAAAATGGCCAGAGAGATGTCTCAGTAGCTACAAGTTCTTGCCACTAACCCTGACCACCTGTGTTCAATCCCTGGAACCCACAAGGTGGAAGGAAGAGGAAAAACTATCCAAAATTGGCCTTTGACCTCCATATGTGTTCACACTCACTCACACTCACACACACACACACACACACACACTTTTAATCCCAGCCCTTGGGAGGCAGAGGCAGGTGGATTTCTATGAGTTCAAGGCCAGCTTGGTCTACAGCGTGAGTTCCGACAGTCAGGGCTACACACAGAGAAACCCTGTCTTGAAAAAGAAAAAAAAAATCAAAACAACCAAAATCTTTATAGCCAAGAGAGTAAAAAACTGACGTCTAAAATAAGAAGTTGTGGGGCTGGCAGACAGACAGCTAAGCAGTTAAGACCTTGCTGCTATTCCAAAAGATCAGAGTTCATTTCTCAGCACCCATGTAGGGTGGCTCACAACTGTCAGTTACTCTAACTCCAAAGGATCTGATGCCCACTTCTGGCCTCTGATCGTATCTGCACACATATGGCCTGTTGTAATGAGGGCCACTTGTTCGTTCCCCAGCTGCCCAAACTCCCAAAATAATCACACAGAAACCATATTATTTGTAATACTGTTTGGCCAAAAGCTTAAGTGTATTTCTGGCTAGCTCTTACATCTTAATTTAACCCATCTCCATTAATCTGTGCATCACCATGAGGTTGTGACCTACCAGCAAACTTTTAGCACGTCTATCTCCAGCAGTGGCTCCATGGCTTCTCTCTGACTTTGCCTCCTTTCTCCC
Source organism: Ondatra zibethicus (assembly GCA_004026605.1). Taxonomy (NCBI): domain Eukaryota; kingdom Metazoa; phylum Chordata; class Mammalia; order Rodentia; family Cricetidae; genus Ondatra; species Ondatra zibethicus. The sequence goes on along the minus strand of PVIU01009984.1, from coordinate 22,442 downwards.
AGCATTCAGTTTAGTTTCCCCTGCCTAGCTCTACTCTACCCTATCAGGCCAAGCCAGTTTTCTTTATTAATTAGCCAATCATATTCACAGTATACAGAGGGGAATCCCACATCAATGACCTTCACTCACTCTCACTCACAGACACGTACACAAAAATAAAAACAACTCTTTAAAAAGTATTTTATGTATGTGTAAGGGCTGGAGGGATGGCTCAGAGGTTAAGAGCACTGGCTGCTCTTCCAGAGGTCCTGAGTTCAATTCCCAGGAACCGCATGGTGGCTCACAACATCTAGAATGAGATCGATCTGGTGCACTGTATACATAATAAATAAATAAATCTTTAAAAAATATTATGTGTGTGCATTGTGAGTGGGTATGTAAACATGTGTGCAGGGCCAGCAGGGGCCAGAAGAGGGCGTCAGATCCCCTGGAGCTGGAGTGACAGCTTGTGAGTTGCCTGACATGGGTGCTAGGACCCCTGGTCTTCTACAAGAGAGCAGGTACTCTTAACCTCTGAGCACTTCTCCAGCCCCCGATCTTCTATTTTTAAAGGGAAGTTAAAGCCCTTCATGCATTTCCAGAGCCAAGTCAGTTTTCAGATAGAACTCATTGTCTGGAACAGAGGCTGGGGCAGCCACCATCCCATGTAGCACGCAACAAGTTATATGAGTCCATTTCCAAGGTGTCAGTGACCACTTGACCTGAACACTGTGCGCTGAGGTAAAGGGACAACTCAAGAATTGAAAAGACCTCTAAGGGCAGGTCTTCTCAAATGCTGCCACAGGGGGTCTGCAATGGTGTTGCAAGAGGCGCGCGTGCTGCGTTCCCGGCGCCTGGTTCCCCGCCCGGCTCCCGGTGTACCAGAAATAATTTCACGGAAACTGTATTCATTTAAATACTGCCTGGCCCATCAAGAGAGCTGACGGAAACCAACCAGCAAACGGAGTTTGGCCTAACTCTTCATCAGTCAGTCTAACGAGTATTGGGACCATGTGATTCCCTTAAAGGAAAACATGGGAAAGAACTAAAAAGAATTCAGAAGAAAGCACATGTGCTGGGGGAAGAGTCTAATAATTTAAACATGGCATAGCTTCTCTAAACAACAAAACGATTTTATTAATTGCATGTGTGTGCAGACATTCTTGAGGCCAGAAGAGGGCATCGGATTCCCTGGAGCTGGAGTTTCAGGCTGCTCTGAGCCACCTGACATGGGTGCTGGGAAGCAAACTCCAGTTCTCTGCAGGATAAGTAAGCACTCAATCACTGGGTTTTTCTTTGGGGAGGGGGTAGTTAGTTGGTTATGTGGATGGGTGGTTTTTTTTCTCTTCTTGGCTTTTTGAGACAGGGTTTCTCTGTAGCTTTTAGAGCCTGTCCTAGAAATCGCTGTATAGACCAGGCTGGCCTCAAACTCAGACATCCTCCTGCCTCTGCTTCCTGAGTTCTGGGATTAAAGGCACGCACTGGACAGGTAGATCTTTTTGAGACAAAGTTACTAGCCCACATTGGCCTCAAACTCTGGACAGCTGAGGACAACCTTGAACTTCTGATCCTCTATCTCCCCAGTACAGGTATACGTTGTCACTTTATAGAGTGCTGGAGAGCAAACCCAGACCTTCGGGCATGACAGGCAAGAGCCCTACCACTAAGCCAGATCCTTAGTTGTTTCCTTTAGACAAGGTCCTGCTTTTTCTGGTTGGTTTGCTACTCATTATATAGCATTATATAGCATGACCTTGAATTCGTAGCAATCCTTCTGCCTCAACTTCCCAAATACTGGTATTATACAGGCCTGCTTAATTTGTGCAGTGCATGCATGTGTGTGTGTGCGTGTGTCATTGTACCTGCACACCATTGTGTACTCTTGTGCATGACCCTATGTAGGAGGCCCAATGACATCAAATGTTCTGTTCTATCATTTTCTCTGCATTAATCCCTTGAGACAGTCTCTCACTAAACATGGAGCCAGGCTGGTGCCCAGCAAGTGAGCCCCAGTGATCTTACACACACTACCATGCCCAACTTTTTACACAGGTGCTTTGGATTTGAACTCGGGCCCTCCCACTTGCACACTAAGTGCTGTTATCTATTGAGCTATCTCCCCACTCCCAGTCTGAGCATCTATAACTATGAATGAAGTTGAATATCTTTCTTTCAAAGATAAAGTCCCAGGTATCCCAGACTAGCTTCAAATTCACTATGTAGCTGAAAATGACCTTAAATTTCTGATATTTCTGTCTCTGCTTCTAAAGTGCTGGGTTACAGACCTATACCAGAAAGCCTGATTTATGAGATACTGAGGGCTTCACATATGCTCAACAGGTACTCTGTCAACAGAGCTACATTCTCAGTCGTCACTTTTTTTTTTCTTTTTGAGAAAAGTTCTCACTGTGTATCCCTGGCTAGCCTGGAACTCACTATGTAGGCCAGGTTGGCCTCAAACTCAAAGAGATCCACCTGTCTCTGCCTCCTGAGTGCTGGGATTAAAGGTGTGTGCTACCATGCCCGGAGTTTCTCCCTCTATTTTAAAAGACAAGATCTATTTAATTTTTTTTTTAATTTTATGTACATTGGTGTCTTGGCTGCATGTGTTTCTGTGAGAAGGTATCAGATCTTGGAGTTACAGACAGTTGTGAGCTGCCATGAGGGTACTGGATTTGAACCCGGGTCTTCTGGAAGAGCAGTTAGTGCTCTTAACCCGCCGAGCCTATTTCTGAAGTCCAAATAGCCCTTGAACTCTACATTCTTCTGTTTCGGCCTTCTGAATACTGGGATAGCAAGTGTATGCCGCACCCAGTTAGACTGAGCCTCTTTTAACAGGCTTTGTAAACCATTTATATTTGCTGTTCCTGTGAAGTCAGATTTTAGCTTTTACCAATTTCCATGTCAGTTTGGCAAAGATCAGATAACTTGCTAATAGAGATTTGGTTACAGCAAAAATAAACAGTCACTCCTGTACCTTTCTAGGTGAAAAATGCATATCTGAATTGCTCTGACTGGGATACTCAGTAACGTTTGTTAAAATGTAAACACACGCCATTTGACTCAGCAACTCTTTCATTTCCAGGGACAGAAATAGCTGTGTAGGAGATGATGCGTATGTGAGCTTTGTTTGAAATAGCAAAATGCTAAAAGCAACCTTGGTGCCCATCTACCAGAGACCGGCTAAACATATTACAAAATAACAATTAAAAGAAACCCTGCGGATCCGGGCCTTGTAAGGCATGCCTGTAATCTCAGCACTGCACAGACTAGGGAAGACGGGTGACCGTGGGTTCAATGCCAGCTCTGTCTATATAGTGAGTTCCAGGGAAGCCCAGGCTACACAGAGAAACCTAAAACAAAAGAAAAAGTTGAGCCTAGTGGTGCATTGCCTGTCATGCTAGCAACTGAGAGGCTGAGGCAGGAAGATCACATGTTCAAAGTCAGCCTGGGCTACAAAGTGAGTTTCAGTCCATGCTGAGCTACAGATCATGATTCTGTGTCAAGGGGCTAGAGAGATGGCCCAGTAGTTAAGAACAGGGATGATTCTCCCAGAGGATCCTAGGTTCAGTTCACATGGCAGCTCACAACCATCTCAAAGTCCAGTTCTTGGGGATCCAGTGCCCTCTTCTGCCCTCTATGGACATACATCCAGGAAAAACACCCATGCACATAAAATCAAATAACAATAAAAAGATCCTGTGTCAAAAAAAATTAACAGAGTCGGTCAGTGGTGGTGCATGCCTTTAATTCCAGCACTCGGGAGGCAGAGGCAGAGGTAGGTGGATCTCTGTGAGTTTGAGGCTAGCCTGGTCTACAAGAGCTAGTTCCAGAACAGCTAGGACTGTAACAGAGAGAAACCCTGCTCAAACAAAAACAAAAACAAAAAACCGAGCAAGGGGGTGATGGTGGCAGTGGCCGCTAGAGAGATGGTTCAGAGATTAAGAGTCCATTGGTTCTTGCAGAAAACCCAAGTTTAGTTTCCATTGATTTCCATCACCCATGTCAAGCAACTCACAACTGCCTGTAACTTCAGCTCCAGGGATGTAAAGCTCTCTTTTAACCACCTTGGACACCTGCACTCACAAGTACACACACACATACACACACACACACACACATGCACACACACACACACACACACACACAGAAAGGGAGAGAGAGAGAGAGGTCTTTAAATAAATTTTATGTGTGTGGGAGTGTTGGGTGTGTGTATCCTATATAGTGCCAGTGTGGGTACGTGCACATGTATGTGCATGTGTGTAAAAGCCAGAGGTTGAGCTGAGACAAATGGAGAAAGCCATTAATCTCAGCACTCAGAAGGCAGAGGCAGGCAAATCTCTGCAAATTGACATTGCTGTCACCTTTTCTTTCTCCCTCAAGCCTAAATTCCTCCTCCTATTTACTCTCCCTGACTGGAAGTTCCGCCTATACCTCCTCCCTTGATATTGGCCATTCAGCTTTTTATTAGACCAATCAGGTGCCTTAGGCAGTCAAGGTAAAACAGCAACGCATCTTTGCATAGTAAAACAAATATAGCCGGGTGGTGGTGGCGCACACCTATAATCCCAGCACTTGTGAGGCAAAGGCAGGCAAATCCCTGTGAGTTTGAGGCCACCCTGGTCTACAAAATCTAGTTCCAGGACAGGCTCCAAAGCTTCAGAGAAACCCTGTCTCAGAAAACCCAAGAAAAAGATATCCTGCAACACTGGAGTTCATCTATTTGGCAGTGGACAGTGTTCCTGAGAATGTCCTTTGACCGCCACACACAGGCATACATGTGTATCTGTTCACACACACAAACATGCATGCATTTCTTTGGTGTGTGACTGTATACATATTGGTTCTGGAAGGAGAAGCAAGATACTGGAGATGGTTAACTGTCCCGGGGATACTTGGGCTCCAGGGCAGGAAGAAGACTCATGTTTCATAGAATAGGTTTTTTTAATGCTGTTTAATATTTTTGTCATGTGCATGAATTGCTTTTTCAATTAAAAAAGAGTTAATTTTTTAAACTATGAAAACATTTTAATATGCCATCTCAGTTATAATCAGAGCAATGTAAATTAAAATATCAGAGAAATAGGACTTTTGGAAGGATTTAAAAACTCATAAAGCTCATAGCTGATGAAGATGTGGGGGAAATGGACTCCTCTACAACCTGCATATTTTATTCATGTTAATGAGCACTGTAGAGCTTGCTGAAAGGTCATTTGCCTATTTTGATATCAAAGACTTTTTTTCCCTCTCCTTGCTTTGATCATTGCATGCCTGTGAATTTCCCGAAAGGAGAAATCAGAGACTCAGATCACCAATCTTGGTGGCAAGAGCCCTTCTTCACCATCTTGGTAGCTCATTCCTAGGTTCCTATTCTGGTCCATTGTCTAAAACAGCAGCACCACACGGTTCAATGTGATATTCCAATAACCAATAGCATAAGTTCTCCAAATTTTCCCTTTTGATCCTGAACACTTGTTTTTCCGTGTGCATCTATTCTGAACTCATCATAGCCCTTGGATTGACAACTGGGACCTTTGGAACCTAGGAACAACATATGTTGGTTTCCCACTGCTTAGGGCAAAGTGAAGGGGACAGTACCATGGAATCCCTAAAGGTATTCTCATGATTGCCAGGTCCACTTTCCATATTATATTTAGCAGTGTGCCCTTTTGCTCAGTGATTCCTGCTGTTCTCCCAGCGTAGGCAATTTCCCCCAGAGACGTAAAAAATAATCTCCACTTCCAGAAAAGGGTTAAACTTCCTGCCTGCTGGGTGCAGTTCAATCAAGGGCAACTGTGGTTCCTTCCAGGGGAGCCTGAGATACCTATCTCCTTAAGCACAGATCCTGAGGATACCTGAGCATAGAACCTAATTGTTCTCATAGTGTGCCTTACTGTGTGGGAACCCCTTCCACAGAGCAGTGGTAAAACAGGGTGTGACCAGTGTGAATCCTGGGCATGGCTCAGGAGCCCCCACCAGTTTCCCCGCCCTGCCCATGGGGTAGCAGTTGTCTGTTTGGGCGTGGTCACGCCTGAATTGTATTTAAATCCTTGCCTTATGTACCCGGTGGAGAAGCAGATGGATGATCCCTGAGGGTTAGAATGGCAGAAGCAGGTGTTCTTGGAGCTGCCCGCATGGATGCTGATCTCAGTGGAGAATTCCTCGCTAGCATGTTCATAAAGAAGCAGGGGTTGCTGAACTGTCATGGAAAGTCAAGGGACCACTTCTGCTTTGAAGCCTGATGCTAGAGGGTTGGCCTGCTGAGGACGCCCCATCAGGGCTCATACATGGACTAAATAGATATCGGCAAGCAGGAAAAAAATTAAAAAAAATGAAAAGTATCTGTGCACCTACTCCATTCAAAATAATGATTGTTTATGCTTGATAAATTTTCTGGAATGTATTTTTAATACATAAATGGAACCATCTAATGCAACCATATTTATTTCTAATTGTTGTATAATTAAAATTCAATTCTAAATTTAAATATTTTTTTACTCTAAAGTTCATTCTATAGTCGGGCGGTGGTGGCACAGGCCTTTCATCCCAGCAAAGGCAGGCAGATTTCTGTGAGTTCAAGGCCAACCAGGTCTACAGAGTGAGTTCCAAGATAGCCAATGCTACACAAAAACCCCTGTCTCAAAAAAATAATAAATATGTAAGTGAATAAATAAATAAATTTTATTCTATTTTAAAATTTTAATTTCAAATTATTATTTTATTTTTTCATTTTTTATTATTTATTTGGAGTGTGTATGTGTGTGTGTGTTTGTGTGTATGTGTATGTGCGCATAAAGATCAAAAGACACCTTGCAGAAGTCAGTTCTTTTTATCGTGTGCACTCTGAGAATTGAGCTCAGGTTTCCAGGCATGACGCTAAGTGTCCTATCCACCGAGCCTTTTGCCAGCCCTGTTTCACGTTTTATTGGTGGGGGTGGGATTCCCCCCCCTTTTTTATTAAAAATAACTGTGAGTGACAGTATATGTGTATAATCCCAGCATTTGGGAGGTGGAGACAGACCAATCAGGAATCCAGGATCGTCCCTGGCTACACAGCCAGCCTAAGCTACATGGGACTGCGTTTCAAAAAATAAGATTAAAAATTAAATTAATTGGGGCTTAAGAGATGAGCAGTTAAGAGCATTTGCGATTTTCCCAGAGGCATGTAGCTTTCTGAGATTCCAGGGGCAGGGTGGTAAGTTTGCTCAGCGATCCAGGGAAACATCCCAGGCCACAACATCAGCATCTGCTTTATCTCTGCCAGCTCCACAGAGTTCCAGGAGTTCCCACAGGTAAGGCCTTCCTTCATCTGCCAAAATTTGCCTTAGAGAGAACAAGCACCAGACAGAGGGCCAGGGCGATCGTTCGGAGGCAGCCTCCTCCAGGGGCTGCAAGTCGGAAGAAACCCAGCCTCCTCCCCAGGGTGGCATTTTCTCCTGACTCACCCCGGCTTCCAGCTTGCATCTCCCCACTTCTCCCAACCCTGCCACATGAACCTCTTCTCCACCCAAGGGATGACTGTCTGAACAGACCTCTGGTTAGTGGCACTGCTAAAGTGGGGGGATCCCTCAGGACCAGCAGACATTTTGCAAGGCTAATGTCTTGCTTCGTAATTCTGTTCTAGATGTTGACGCCAGGTTCGCGTCCCCCCCCCTTCCATCACTTCCCACTTCACCCAAGCCGCTTCCATCATCTGTGAGCTGTGCTCCTATTTTAAGTCCTCCTGAGAACGAAAACCAAGCTGCCAATGAAGCCACGAACAATGAGTTCTTATTTAGGGTTTTGGCTAAAATTTACTGAGAGGCTCTTTTTCAGACTTACTTGGGCATATATTTTTATCGTACGTCACTCTTGTGCATAGGTAAAAAGGGAAATAAATTGGCAGTTATTACTAAACTTCCTTCTAGCACAGGCTGGTGCGGGGGCTAATTTATTTCTGAATTCCTTTTCAACTCAGAGTTGGTCATGACCGCTCTTCCTCCACATGGTGAGTGCCTGTGTGCTCCAAGCGTTGCTGACACAGGAAGGAACCTCTTAACCCAATGCTCCACCGCTGCTTCCAGAATCCTCTTTCAAGCTGTTGATGCGCATTCTGCAAGTTATTATACTGCATACCTCACAACCTTTAAAACTGTATTTAGTTTATTGCCACTGTCTGTGCATAAGTGTGCGGGAGACAGAGGGGCCAGGCCTGTGGCCCACATATGCTACAACATGTGAGTGAAGGTCAAGAACGGCTTTCAGGGATCAGCTCTCATCTTCCACCGAGGGATTGAACTCAGGGTGTCAGGCTTGTGTAAGAACCATTTGCCTGATGAGCCACCTCACTACTCTTCCCAGTCCACTATTTATTAAAATCTAATAGAAGGCATTGATAGAATTTGCTCAGACCCAGTTTGCCTATGTGCAGGCAACAGCTACCAATCATAGCCTGTTCTCTAACCAACAGCCAGAGTCGGCAGTATTGACTGTAGGACACCTGCCAATTCCAAAGAAATGTACACCTTGGAAATGATGGATCTGAGTGAGTGTGAAGATTTCTCCTTAAAACCAGATGGTAGTGGCGCACGCCTTTAATCCCAGCACTCAGGAGGCAGAGGCAGGTGGGTCTCCATGAGTTTGAGGCCAGCCTGGTCTACAGAGCAAGTTCCAGGACAGCCAGGGATGTTACACAGAGAAACCCTGCCTCAAAAAGCAAAAACAAAAACAAACAAACAAAAAAAGGTTTCTCCTTCGCACACCTCAACTGAGGCGGGTAACCAAACTTAGGTTCTCAGAAGAGCAGGCAGTGTTCTTAGCAAATGAGTCATCTCTAAGCCCCGGTGTGGTGGTCTGAATGCAGATGCCCCTTATAGGCTCATAGGGAGTTGCACTGTTAGGAGTTGTGGCCTTGTTAGAGGAGGTATGTCACTGGGGGTGGACTTTGAGGTTTCAGATGCTCAAGTCAAGCCCAGCATCACTCTCTCTTCCTCCTGCCTGCCTATCTCGATGTAGATGTGAAACTTTTGGCTTCCTCTCTAGCACCATGTCTGCTTATGTGCTACCATGCTTCCCACCATGATGATAATGGACTAAATCTCCGAACTGTAAACCAGCCCAGATTAAATGCTTTCCTTTACAAGAGTTGCCATGATCATGGTGTCTATTCACAGCAATAGAATCTCTAAGACACCTAGAAAAGTGTGGGTTTTGTTTGTTTGTTTTTTCTTATTTTAAGTGCTGGAAAGTGGGACTTGGGGATACGACCATGGCAGAGAAATGCTATAAGGTTAAACTAATAATACCAATCTTTAAAAACCAAAACAAAAAAGCAGAGTCTTAAGTACTGCAGGCTGGTCTAGTACTCCCTGAGGATGACCTCGAACTTGTGATCCTCCTTACTCCTCCAGAGTGCTGGAATTAGGTGGGCACCACAAAAATCTTGTTTCCCAAGGTGCTGAGGATTAAAGCCAGGGCTTCACGCAAACTAGGCAAGCATCCCACCAACTGAACTCCATCCTCAACCCTAGCCCTTGTGTTCGTTTGTTTGCTTTTTTCAGACAGGGTCTCACCACATAGCATAGGCTAGTCTTGTCCTCCTGCCACAGCCTCCCAAGTGCTGGGATTACAGGTGTGCACCACCATACCTGGCCGAAAAGGGCCTTTGAACACAAAACTTTGGCAACCATGCTGCCTTTTCTCTGGAGGGAATCCTAAAAGAAGGCTTAGATACTTAAAACTGAGGCTGACTATGTTTTTTATGGACACAAATTATAGTTATTGAAGCAGATAGGAGAGAGGTGCGAATGTGTGCTCGTGTGTGTGCATGCACACACACACACTGAAAGACTAGAAAACCACACCACCACCAGATGCCCCTTCCAGTGAGGAACAGAGACTAGACAGAAGGCGGAAACTCCAGAGCAGACCATACAGAAGAGCAGACTGCCCAATACGCCTCTGGGTCTCTAAGCTTGAAGGCAGGAGAATTTGGGGAACTGGGAAGGTGCAATGGAGGCGCTGCAGAGGGAACAGGAGGCTTGCCCCCTGCTTTCCCACCCTGCCTTGTCTACTGTCGGGAGTGGCCATGAAGACACCAAAGCTCAGAAGGCAGGGCGCTGCCAGGGAAGACCACTAGCATGCAGGAGCACAAATGAGCTGAAGATGCAAGTTGTTGCTTTGACTCGCCCAGAGCAACACTATTCACCCGTTGGCCATGGTTAGCAGTTCAGCAAGTAATAAATTTGGCCAAGAGCCGCTCAGATAGAAAAGACATTGAGTTGGATCATATCAAAAGATGTCCAGGGATAGGTGGCCTTTGGGTTTTGTTGGGGCTATTCAGAGGACAGGTTTTCTGCCTTTCCACTCTGCTACCCTGAAGCTAGAGCTGCCTCGAGGTTTGTCACCTCTTTGACTGGGCAGGAATTTTTGTTTTGTTTTGTTTTGTTTTCCCCTGCAGTACTGAGGACAGAACCTAGGACTTCATGCACACTGGGAGACACTCCATCCCTGATCTACAGCCCCGTCTCTCTCTCAGATTCTGTTAGGAAACAAAAAATGAGAAATAGCTACGGAGGCAGAGGCTCTCTGTGATCTCTGTGAGCTTGAGGCCAGTTTGGTCTCCATAGGGAGTTCCAGGACAGCTAGGATTAGCAGTGAGGGTATCATTAGCTTATTGACAGAGTCTTGTGTGAAAGCTCATCAGAACACTCAACTACAATCACATACAGGAACCAAAATGTATTTGAGGAAGACAACCACCTGGAAACAATGATACCAAACTCTACTTGTAAAGGAAACAACACAGTATTAGATTGATTCTATATGATACTCTGACATAAACAAAAGATTATGTTCAGAAATTAAAACTAGGAGGTCTGGGGAAATGGCTCAGTTGGTTAAATGCTTAAGGACCTGAGTTCGGATCCTCAGAGTGTGTGTGTGTGTGTGTGTGTGTGTGTGTGTGTGTGTGTGTGTGTGTGTGTGTGTATAAAGTTTGGTCTCAAAATATAAGACAGAAGGGCCAACAAGAGGCCTACTGGTAAAGGTGGTTGTCACCAAGCCCAAGGACCTGAGTTCAATACCTAGGATCCATATGATGGAAGGAGAGAGCTCACTTCTGTAAGTTATCCTCTGACTTCTTCAGGTGTGTCATGGCACACAAGCACCTTCACACTCAAACACACACACACACACACTAAATATAAACAAAAGAAAATCAGTGGAAAAGTATGTCCCACATCATCCCTTGCCTAGACACATTCACGTGTACCTATGAATGTATGCAAACACATTTTTAAAATTAATTAATAAAAACAACTAGGGAGTCAGGCATGGGAGCTCACGACTTTAATCCCAGCATTTGGGAGGCAGAAACAGGCAAATCTCTGAGTCTGAGGCCCACCTGGTCTACAGAGCAAGTCCCAGAACAGTCAGGACTACACCGAGAAACCCAGTCTCAAAAAACCAAAACCCAACGAAACCAACTGGGGATGGGTGTATAGCTCATTTAGTACTGTGCTTGCTTAGCGCGCATAAACCTAGATGTGATCCCTAACACATGGGAATAGAGGCAGAAGGACCAGAAGTTGCGATCATCATTCACTGCTTGGGACTTGGGAAGTTTGAGGCCAGACTGGGCAATGTGAGACCCTTGTTTAAACAAGCAAACAAAAATAAAAAGCAAAAAAACAGAGAATGGACCCATCAACAATGACACCAGGACCTATCTCTTCTGCATGTATTATCTTTTTGAGAACCGAGTCTTTTTGAATGCACTCCTTCCTAGGCCAGGAGGGATGGGGGTGGGCCTTGGACTTCCAACAGGGCAGGGCACCATGCCCTCTTTCAAGGAAGAAGGGGGAGGGAGGAGGGGTGGGGGGTAGTGGGAGGGACCGGGAGAAGGGGAAGAAAGGAAAAAAAATTTTATTTCTTTAATTATGTTCTTGAATGGAAAAAATAAAACAAAACAATGTATGGGAAAAAAAACAGAGAATGGGGAGATCCCACCCTTGCAGGAACCTGGGTGAACCTGAAGGACATTATCTTAAGTGAAATGACTCAGTCTTAATGCTGCATGAGCCCACTCAGGAACAGTTAATGTGTCTAACTCAGAGTAAAATGATGGTTCCCAGGGACTGGAGTTGCCAGGGGTGGGGACGGACTGGGGAGATAGTGACCCCAGTATACTAAATATCAGTGAGATGGAGAAAGGAATTCAAGAGGTGGAGAGAGCAACGTGGGAACTATGTCCACAACTAAGTGCTGTGCGCTTGCAAGCTGCCGAGGACCAGTTCTAGTGATCTCACACAAACACGGTAATTAGCGTGACTTAGCCACTCAGAGACACAAGCATATGTCTAACCATCAGGTTGATCACCATAAATATATACAATTTTTACTTGTCAATTATGAAAAGAAGAAAAACAAATAAATGGTCTGTATTTAATTACTGCGTGGTAATATTTCATACCAAAAATAGAAATCTGGACCATGGTAATGACTTGGTGGTTGAAGGTGCTTGCTACTAAGCCTGAAAACTTGACTTTGATCCCTGGATCAAAGGTAAAAGGGGAGAGCTGGTCCCTAAATGTTGTTCTCTGACATCTATACATGTGCCATGGTGCCACCGTGTGTGTGTGTGTGTGTGTGTGTGTGTGTGTGTGTGTGTGTGTGTGTAACACAAAACTGAGGATGGTGGTAACCTTCAGTTGGGGAATCCCAGGGAGGGAGAAGCAAGTTAGTTCTCAGATATCTGAGCACCAAAATCATGCCATGGCATTCCTGCACACACACACACACACACACACACACACACACAAATAAACAAAAAAATTTAAATAGAATTCTTTTAAAAAGAAAAACATCCAGGTAGTGGTGGCACAAGCCTTTAATCCCAGCAGACCTCTGAGTTTAAGGCCAGCCTGGCCTATACAATAAGTTCCAGGACAGCCAGGGCTATACATATACCTGAAAAGGGACAAATATTAGATTGACCTCATTGACGTTAGCCTTTTGTTGATTGGTTTGGCTTAGTTTGGTTTGGTTTGGTTTGGTTGTTGAAACAAGGTCTCAAATATCCCAGGCTAGCCTTGCTTTGTACCACAGGATGGACCTTGAACTCCTTTTCTTTCTGCCTTACTTCCAGAATGCTGGGATTACAGGCATGCGCCACACCCCACTGCTAACATCAGCTTTGACCATTGGCTCTGGTACTAGGTATCATTCTGGGTATCTTATGTGTGTTGGGCAACACATCACCACTGAACTACATCTCCAGCTTTTTTTTTTTTCAAATGTGATACTAGATGGTAATGGTGAAATTTCGAGGAAGAAGAAAGAACTTCATGAGCCCAGAATTGTATCCCCATCCGCGTTGTCAACTGGGAGGGCAAAAACAAGTCAATTTTAGACCTTGGGGCGTTAAACCGTCTTACCACCTGTGATGGTTACTCTCAATCTCAACCTAATAAGAGCTGTGATCACCTAGGAGGTGGACCTCTGGGCAGGCCTACAGGGGATTACCTGATTATGTTAACTGAGATGGGGGGGTCTATCCACTGTGGGTGGCCCATTCCCTGGACTGGGGATCCTGGACTGCATGAGGAGAAAGTGAGATGGAGACAATTGTGATTCTCTGCTTCTGCTACAGATGCAATGTGGCCAGTGTAGCATGAATAATAAAAGCCCAGAGTCAGATATTGAGGTTCAGCCTAAAAACCAGAAAAGCAAAGCAGTCAAGTCACTAGAGAAATCTTATCTCTACCAAGGCTGGGCAACTGCAGACTAAGCAGACTCAGCAGCCAGAGTATCTCTCTCCTCCCATTTTATATTCCCTCTAGTGCTGGGATTAAAGGTGTATGACTCCCTGGTCCTGGGATTAAAGATGTGAGCCACCACTGCCTGACCTCTAGTGGCTTATTTTTGCCATTCTGATCTTTAGGCAAGCTTTATTTATTAAAACATAAATAAAATATCACTGTATTTCCCTTTTTTGTCTAAAATAAAGAGGCTATAATTAATATAAGAAAAACTATATACAGTAAGTACAATAACTGTATATAATATATACAGGTAATAAGTACATCAACAACATCTAGTCCATTTGCATTTGACAAATTCAGAGAAAATACTCCATATCTATCCTATTTTGGTGAGTCCAAAGTCTTGTACCTAATTTACTTTCTATCATAACTTGATTTCTGTGTCTGGGAAACAAAGAAAACTAAAACTATCTAGTCTTCAACTCCCTCAGAGACCCAAGAAGGAAATAATACTAACTGAGTAAACAGGAAATGCAAGCAAGTGACTTCCAAAAAATGTGATAAATGACAGAAACAGCTTGCTGCCTGGACAGTCACACAGAGTTTCTCTACAACATTGGGGCATCCATCTTCAGCCTACAGGCCTAGCATATCCAACAGACTTTTTTTTGTGAAGCAGGATAGTCTGAAGGGCTGTCCCTCCTTGTCTTGACAATGTTTGGCAGTCACTTTCTTCTGTGTCCTGCTTGTCCAGTTAAGACAGCTTACTGTCAGCAGTTGAGGCAAGGGCATTTTCTTGCCAAATGGCTTACTTTTGCCACAAAGAAAGTAAACTCCATGTGGAATTTCTTCAATGCTCATTATTTTCTCTGAAGTAGATTGGTGCTGCTAGGGATAGACATGTCTCATTGTCAAAAAAAAGAACCTAGAGCCAGGCAGTGGTGGCGCTCGCCTTTAATCCCAGCACTCGGGAGGCAGAGGTAGGCGGATCTCGGTGAGTTCGAGACCAGCCTGGTCTACAAGAGCTAGTTCCAGGACTGGCTCCAAAGCTACAGAGAAACCCTGTCTTGAAAAACCAAAAATAAAAAATAAAAAAAGAACCTAGGTTATTAAAATATCTTAAATGCCAAATTTTGTAGATCTCTGAAGTGTTTAAAGATATCTATCTAAAATATATTTTTGTTTGACCTTGAAAACATACCTAATGTGATTACAAGTTTGATTATACTGGGTGATTAACTACTAACCTGCATTTCCTTATTATCCCAGTTGATATTAATAATTTTCAAGGACTACAGATTTGCATTGGATTGTTAAATGAGTTGTATAAGTACAATACCTTGAGCAAGAGTAGAAACACAGTATGTGCTAACAAAATTAATCTCAATATACAAAATTTGTATACAATATACAAAAGTTCAATTCAAATGTAAAACATTTAAAACTAGTAGTTGCTTTTTTTCACTTGTCTTTTGAGACAGGGTTTCTCTGTGGCTTTGGAGCCTGTCCTGGAACTCGCTCTGTAGATCAGACTGGCCTTGAACCCACAGAAATCCACCTGCCTATGCCTCCCGAGTGCTGGGATTAAAGGCGTGCGCCAACACAGCCCAGCTAGTAGATGCTTTTAAAAAGTAGATTCAATAATCTACTTTTTTCTCTTATCATATCTATATCCCCTTTTTTTCTCTTCAGAGTAGATTCAATAATCTGCCCTTTTATCACACCTATATCCCCCCTTCTTTTTCTTTTCAAAACAAGAAACTTGAATCTAATTTCCTTTGTTTAGCTTTTTTCTTGACCATTACCAATAATAACTTGTAACTAATCCCCTAAACAATGACAAATATCCATATTCCACTGAATGATCAAAAACCACCCACCCCACCTCTTGGGAATGTGGCCATTGTATTCTTAAATTTACTTCATGCTGTCTGGGAGTGACAGTATCTTTAGGAGATCCTAAAAAGAAAAAAATTGGGCTAATTGTGAAATCCTAGGAGAGGTAGCTGAATCATGTTTTGTTCAGTCTATGTGTACTGGGAAAGTGCAGGGTTTGTCTCAAGTCCTAGCTAGAGTACTCTGTTAGGCTGAATCATCTCAGCTAGCCACCTCAAAATTGTTCTAGTAGTCCAAAGATGATCCTTAGGTGGTGTTTTTCAGGTTAGTGGTGTTACCATAGTCCTGGAAGAGTCATTGTTATGGGGCCCCATCCTCCTTCTGAAGACTTCAAAGGTGGCTGTTAGGTGTGCTCATGGTTCACTGCAGAAAACTGATAGAGACTCAAACCCAAAATCATGTACAGGAAGGTAGATGAAACTCTTTCTAGAATTAGTTAGTGCTCTATATGACCATTAATATCTGACAAAAAGTTTAAAATATATGTATGTATGTATGTATATATATATATATTATAAATCTTATACCTTAAGAAAAACTGTCACAGGGTCAATATAAAACCAAAGAATTATGACATTAGTATCAATAAAATAGTCCTTAAATTTTTGTTTTTCTTCTGTCTCATGTCAGACACCAGCTCCTTCAAACTCCTGCCATTTTGACTTCTCCACCATAAAAGACTGTACCTTCAAACTGTGAGCCAAGATTAGGTCTTTTCAGCCATAAGTGGCTTTTGTCAGAGTGGTTTATTACAACAAACGGAAAAGTAACCACATCAAAGAGTTACTGTGTCACAGGGGAAAATAGTAATCTGTAGTGGATACTGCAGCAGACCTCTGAGATCCCTGCCTCCTGGTGCTCACTCACCCCAGGAGTCTAAGTCAGACCTGTGATTTGCTGCTAGTGCTACAATTCTCACAAAACTCCTTGCTTCCATTTTCCTAGCAGATTTTCTCCTTTATGTGTTCAGAGGAAGCCAGTTGATATGTTGAGTGGGCCACGAAGAAACCCACAAGGCAAAGACCCAAAGGAGGCCAAAGTGTTCAGCATGCACCCTCTGTGTGTGTGTGCGTGAGTGTGTGTGCAAACCACTGCATGCTTATGGTTGTCAGACATCTGGGACCTAATGGTCCCTCCCTCTTTGGGAATCCCCCTGCTGAAGGTAACGACTATCCTCAGTGCTGTGTAAAAGTTTTAGCATGTTTATGAGGGCCTGGACAATATGGTCTTTTCTTCTACTTGGTTTGGAATCTTATAAACAAAGCACTTCGTATAAAGTCACTTTTCTTCACGCCATGATGAAAACCTGACCAAAAGCAGCTTGGGAGGGTTTGTTGGTTGTCAGGACCCCAATAGGGGTGGTGAATGGAGCTGCTAGGCTCCTGCCTCCTTTTTCTTTAGTTCCAGACCCAGCCATGGGTGGTGCTGCTCACATCCAGGTGGGCTTTCCAACCCCAGTTAAGCTTGGAGACATACTCACAGAGGTGCCCAGAGGTATATACCCGGGGCTGATCCTATTTTTCTTTTCCTCCCTTCCTCCCTTCCTTCCTTTCCAGTGTCTGCCAAGTTGTTTTCAAGCTCCTATGTAACTAAAGTGGGCCTTGAATTTTTGAAACACTTCCCTCCCCCCATCTTGCCTTCCCCTCCCCAGTGCCAAGAGAGCATCACCATGCTCAGTTTATATGGTAATGGGGCTCAAACCCAGGACCTAGTGCATGCTGGGCAAACATTCTACCAACTGAGCTGTGTCCCCAGCACCCTCTTTTCCCTGCTTTAATCCTAATTCTGCTCAACTGACAAGATCAACCGTGTCCATTTAAAAATATGTTTCTATTCTCATTATAGTCCTGGCTGGATTCCTAGCTGTTGCTGTTTGGTTCTGCACTCGATGCATCGTCAAAGCTATATAATATCCCAGTGTGCAAACATGCCAAGCTTCCCCATTTATTCTCCAACAGCTTGGGGGAACTGGGAAGCCGTGTGTGTGTGTGTGTGTGTGTGTGTGTGTGTGTGTGTGTGTGTGTATTGACTGATAGTGGAAGAGCTTGATTTTATCTTCTACAGTGGAAAGCTAACAGATGATCCGTTACAGATGAAAAGTTTAAGAAGTAGCATCCATACAGATCTAGAGATTGATGTGTAAATATGGGAAGAATCAAAGGGGCGGGTGTGGTTTCCAGGATGTCATGGGAGTTGGACAGGGGCTGCTGTTTCTCTTAGGAGACTCCTACGGAGCGGTCTACGCCTGTGCCAGGTGCATGGTGCTCATTAATGAAAGGTGAAAGGAGCAGATACAGGGAGGGATGCGTGGCTTGCAAACCACTAGTGAAGGAAAATAGATGGAACAAAGAAAACATGGTCAAGTCAGAACACGACAGAAAACAAAAGAAAACATGATTTATAAGAAAATAAAAAAAAACAATCTTTATTTCTTAAAATTTTTTGTTAGCACAAACTGTCACAACCACCATTCCAGCATCTGTGCTTCCCCTGCTTTCTTTCCTTTTCTTTCTTTCTTTTCCGTTTCAAGATTACACCTATTTATTTACTCATGTATTACATGTGGCTGTGCATTTGGGCCTCTGTCATGCCATACTGGGAACGTAGAGGTCAGAGGTCGACTTGTGAGCGTCGGTTCTCACCTTCCACCACGTGAGTCCGGGAGTTGAACTCAGGTGGTCAGGTTTGGTGCCAGGTGCCTTTACCTGCCAAGCCATCTTGCCAGCCCTTTGTTGCATTTTTAAAATTCAATTTATAATTTTACTTTATGTGTGAGTGTTTTGCCGGCCTGTATGCATGTGCCCACATTCATGTTTGGTGTCCTCAGAGGTCAGGGAGGCCATCGGATGCCCTGGGTCTGGAGTTAACAGAGGGTTGTGAGTCACCATGTGGGGGCTGGGAATTGTTGACAAGTGCTCCTGACCTCTGAGTCATCTCTCAAGCCCCCTGTGTGTTTATTTTGAGTCAAGGTCTCCTGTAACTCAGAGTGGCTTCAAACTCTCTTTGTAGTCAAGGATGACCTTGAACTCTAGATTCTCCGCCCACATCACCCAAGTACTGGGATTACAGGCGTGCACCACCCTGTCAGGTACCTACTTAAACATCCCTTTTAAATATTCAAAGGCCTGTGACTGCATCGTTTCCACCAGGAGAATTCGGGATGCTCTTACTTAGGGTCAGCTGGCTCAGGATGCTCATGAGACTCTTAGCCAACTAGCACCTGAATTCCTCTTTGCATGTAAACCACAGGGTTCACGGGGCCCAGCACAAGGAGGTGGGTCTTCAGGTGGATATCATTATAGCTTCCATTTTATAAAAGAATTACTGTTAGAAAACATAGTCAAAGAGAGAAAGTAATTCATGAAGCTCCTGAAATTGGGTTTGAGGGTGAGTAAAAAACAATTGGAGATAAATCACCGGAATTAAACAGAGTGGAAGATTTCAGATGGACATGGGCCACAGAAGTAAAAAAAAAAAAAAACAAAAAAAACCTGTCATTGAGAGAAATAATAGTGGGGATTTTTTTTAAGAGACAGGGTCTAGTCAGGCATGAAGACACATGCCTATAATCCCAGCACTTGGGGCGTGGAGACAGGAAGGTCAGTTCAAGTTCACCTTCTGCTACGTTTGAGTTTGAGGTTTAAGGCCAGTCTGGGATATATAAGACCTTGTCTGAAAAAAGCCAACAGACAGAAACAGAGAGAGACAGAGTCAGAGATGGAGAAAGACAGACAGACAGAGAAAGACAGAAAAAGATACAGAGAGACTGAAATGGTTGAGAGTGAGTCACTGTGTTGGCGAGGGTAGTTTTGAACCTGTGGTCTCAAGTGATCCTCCGCCTCAGCTTCCCAAGTAGCTAGAACTGTAGGCACATGCCGCCTTGCTATACAATAACAGTGTGATTTAAGAATATCAGTAGCAGGGGCTAGAAAAATATCTCAGTAGCTAAGAACATTTGTCACTGTTACAAAGACCTAGATTAGGTTTGTTTCTAATCACTCATATCTGGTAGGTCACAGCTGCCCACAACTCCAGTTTCAGGGGACCCAGTGCCACCTTCTGGCCTCCTTGGGTACCTGCACACACATAGTGCACATGCAGACAAACATATACACATAAACATAGTTTTCTGAGACAGGGTATCTCTATATAGCCCTGACTATCCTGGAACTCACTATGTAGACCAGGCTGGCCTCACACTCACAGAGATTCACCTGCTTCTGCCTCTCAAGTGCTGGGATTAAAGATGTCACACCTGGTAACACATAGATATATTTTTTAAATAATGTGCATTAGTGTTTTGCCATGGGAAGTTTCAGGTCCCCTGAAACTGGAGTTATAGACAGTTGTGAGTTGCCATATGGGTGCTGGGAGTTGAACCCAGGTCCTCTGTAAAAAGCAGCCGATGGGGGCTGGAGAGATGGCTCAGAGGTTAAGAGCATTGCCTGCTCTTCCAAAGGTCCTGAGTTCAATTCCCAGCAACCACATGGTGGCTCACAGCCATCTTTAATGGAGTCTGGTGCCCTCTTCTGGCCTGTAGGCATACACACAGACAGAATATTGTATACATGATAAATAAATAAATATTTTAAAAAAAAAGAAAAAGAAAAAGAAAAGCAGCTGATGCTTTTAAACCCTGAGCCATCTCACCTGTCCCCCCTACACTTTTTTTTTTTTAATTAAAGCGTTTAAAAAAATCAATATCAAGCAGTGGCGCATGCCTTTAATCCCAGCACTCAGGAGGCAGAGGCAGGTGGATTTCTGAATTTGAGCTTAGCCTGGTCTATAGCATGAGTTCTGGAACAACCACAGCCAGGGCTACACAAGGAAACCCTATCAAAAAAAAAAAAAAAACCACAACTATTTGGGCCGATGAGATGGCTCAGAGGGTATTTTCTGTGTAAGCATGAGGAGCTAAGTTCGGATCCCAAACACCCATAGCCATGGCAGCACCAGTCTACAGCCCCAAAGCGGAGGGCTTGGAGACAGATGGATCTCTGGAGCTCACTGACCAGACAGCAGGGTAGCTGAAAGGACAATAGCTATGCTCACTGAGAGACCCTGTCTCAGAAAACAAGAAAGCAAGAGACGACAGCTTGCATCAACCCTTGGCCTCCACATACACATGCTTGGGAGCCTGCACATGTGCACACGTGTGCACAAACACACACAGACAGACACACACACACTAGAAAACACACACTCATGCACGCGCACACACACACATACAAAATCAAACAGAACAGATTGCCCACCTTCAGCCATACAAATAAAGAGCAGAGTGAACTGAACGAACAAAGATTGAAGCTCTGTCTCAAATTCTTCAATTGCGGTAATGGAGATGGAAAAGACAATGGAGCCTCATTTTCCAACGACTGACAGGAAAGGAATTTCCAAACATAGAATTTTACATCCACTTGAACTTTCATTCAACTATGAGACCATGACTTTCAGAAAAAAAAAATCCCATCATGCCCAGAAAGCCTGAGAAGGCTTGCCACACAAAGATTCACACTAGAGCTGGTTTTGAATAAGGTACTTAAATAGTCAGAGAGAGAAATCTGGTTGATTCCAGAAGTAAAATAAGTGAAAATGATCACTTTGTCTTTCTAAAAGTCTAAAGGGAGACACAGCTGAGACTATAGGTCAATGACAGAGCAATTCCCTAGCAAGAGTGTCCTGAGTTTGACCCCCAGCGTCACATGCACACACACACCCCTACAAGGACGTCTTAAGGATAAACATTCTCATATCAATATGACGTGATTATTCCTTATTTAAGTTTATTCTATGTGTGTGTGTCTGTCTGTCTGTCTGTGCCAGTGTCTACATCTGTGAGCTTGCAGAGGCCAGAAAAGGACAACAGATCCCTCAGAGCTGGAGTTACAGGTATTTGGGGGCTTGGGCTTGGAATACAAACAGTCCTCATGAAAGAACATCAAGCACTCTTCCGGAGCCATCTCTCCACATCTCTCCAGCCCTGTTACTACTTTTCCTTTTGTTTTGTTTTCCAAACAGGGTTCCTCTGTGTAGCCTGGCTTTCCTAGAACTCACTCTGTAGACCAGGCTGGCCTCAAACTCAGCGATCTATTGTGAAATAATTTTTCTGTACACTGTGAAGATTTATCACTCTGATTCATTTAATAAAAAGCTAAATAGCCAGTAGCGAGGTAGGATTTCCGGGCAGAGAGGACCCTGGGAAGAAGGTGGAGATGCAAGGAGACACTGAGCAAGCAGTGTGGGACTATGGAGATGAGGTAATAAAGCCAAGAGGCAGAAAGTAAATTAATAGAAATGGGTTAATTTAAGTTATAAGAGCTAGTTAGAAACAAGTCTAAGCTATCAGCCGAGCTTTCATAACTAATAGTAAGTCTCCAAGTCATTATTAGGGAGCAGTCTGCCCCAATGATAAAGTCTGACTACAGAGATCCACCTACCTCTGCCTCCAGAGTGCTGGGAATGAAGGTCCTCGCCACCACGGACAGGTAGATTACTTTCTGCTAGATGGAAAGATACACACAGGGCTTTGTTCATGATTTTGTTTTGAAACAGTCTTGCAGCTTAGCCCTGGTTAGCCTCAAACTTGCTACCTATACAGGGCTGATCGGGAACTTGAAGCAATCCTCCTGCCTCCTCCCAAGTGCTGGGACTGCAAGCATGTACACCTGGAAATGTTTTAATTAATTAATTAATTAATTTAACTTATTTGCATGGGGGTGGTGCATGCATGCCAGAGAGGCTAATGGAGATCCGAGGACAACTTTCAGAGATCGTTTCTCTCCTTACTGGGTGGAATTTATAGATGGAACTCAGATTATCAGATAT
>PVIU01009983.1:13399-72777 GCA_004026605.1 Ondatra zibethicus | reverse complement strand
GAAGAGTGGGAGAGAGAGAGACATTGAAGGGGCATTCGAATACAGGCCACCCTGTCTTACAGGTTCCATCCTTGGATGTGGTACCAGGTGTCCCCGTCCACATGGCTCTACTTCATTCTCACTCCAGTGGCTACTGAAGCTTCCCTCAACACTCATATTCGAATTTTCCTAGCATCTCCTGTTCCTAAGGAATGAGGCTCCAGCTACTCAGTGTGACACTAAGCATCCTTTATAGTCCCAGGCTCTGTGGCTCACACCATACTCCCTGTCCTCTGGACACCTAAACCACTGCTGTTTCCTGAACACGTCATCTACCTTGGTTTCTTTGCTGTCTCTTCCAGGTCCCTGGCCTGCGCCGCACACCTCTATGCCCTAGCCTAACTTGTCCTTCATGGAAGTCCTCCTGTTGTCCTTCCAAGGCCCAGTGGAAGTGTTGGTTCCTCTGTGGCCTGACCAGTCTTCCAGGGCAGGCCCAATCTCCCCCTCTTCCTCCTTTGAGATCTGCTGGAGTATTCATGTCCAGTGCTGTGTATTGTATTTTGGCCTGAGGACCCTTGGAACGCTCAGTCTATCTAGACAGGTACAAGCAGATAGCTGTTTACTGCATACAGAGGCAGCCATGGGTGGTGGAGGAGGGGTAAAGGACCTAACTCAGGATAGACTTTCACAATATATAAAGGATATCAGAGCACAGACATTATATGGTGAGCTGTTGTTCTGGAAAATTCCAACGGCAAAGGTCAGGTTTAGTCCCCATTCTGAGGACTAAATGCGAAATGTGCCCAGAAGCTTATATATTTGAATGCTTGGTCCCCATCAGGTGGTGCCATTTGGGGAGGCTGTGGAGCCCTTGGGGTGAAGGGTGTGGTTGGCAGACAGTGGTCACAAGGCTTTTGAGGGCATAGCTCAATCCTGCTTCCTGGCCTGTCTCTGCTTTCTTCTTCACTGGTATGTGAAAAGTTATTCTACACTCTACAACTTCCCACTGCCAGACAATGACTACAGCCACTATACTGCAACCCCTCCCCCACCTTCCTCTGACTTGCAGGGACTCCAGCTGCCATGCTGCGAACCCCCACTGACTTGCAGGGACCCTAGCCACCAGGTCCTCCCACAGAATGGACTGCCACTGTGGGCTAAAATGAAACTTCCCTTCCTTGATTGCTTTCATTGTGAATTTTGTCACAGCACGATGGAAAGAGACCAATGGTCTCCTTTACCTCCTCTAGGAGAGTTTATCACACTTAGTAAGTACTTTATGAGGTTCAGTTCAACAGACAATTTCACCTTTAATCTGTGCTGCGAGTTACAGGCATCCAATTGCTTTCTGCATGCCCGTCTCACCTAGGGCTCTGGGATGGTGGCTCTCAAGTTTGTCTGTTTCAATTGCATTTAAAAGTTTTTCCTTCTTCAAAGATTTAAAGTTCTTGTCATACAAGTCTTCCACTTCTTTGGTTAGAGTTACTCCGGAAAGTGGAAAGAGCTCCCATGCTCTTGGGTAGGTAGAATTAACATAATAAAAAATGGCAATCTTACCTAAAGCAATGCCCATTAAAATCCCAGCAAAATTCTTCACAGACCTTGAAAGAACGGTACTCAAATTCATATGGAAAATTAAAAAACCAGGATAGCCAAAACAATCCTGTACAATATAGAAACTTCTGGAGGCATCACAATCCCTGACTTCAAACTCTACTACAGAGCTACAGTACTTGAAAAAGCCTGGTATTGGCATAAAAACAGACAGGAGGACCAATGGAACCGAATCAAAGACCTGGATATTAATCTACACACTTTCGAACACCTGATTTTTTGACAAAGCAAAAAATATCAAATGAAAGAAAGCATATTTAACAAATGGTGCTGATATAACTGGATATCAACATGTAGAAGAATGAAAATAGATCCATATCTATCACCATGCACAAAACTCAAGTCCAGATGGATCAAAGACCTCAATATAAAGCCAGCCACACTGAAACTTATAGAAGAGAAAGTGGGAAGTACACTTGAATGCATTGGCACAGGAGACCACTTCCTAAATAGAACCCTAGCAGCACAGACACTGAGAGAAACAATTAATAAGTGGGACCTTCTGAAACTGAAAAGCTTTTGTAAAGCAAAGGACAGGGTCAACAAGACAAAACAACAGCCTACAGAAAGGGAAAAGATCTTCACCAACGCCATATCAGACAGAGGTCTGATCTCCAAAATATACAAAGAGCTCAAGAAATTGGTCATCAAAAGAACAAAGAATCCAATAAAACAATGGAGTACAAACCTAAACAGAGAACTCTCAACAGAGGAATCTAAAATGGCTGAAAGACACTTAAGGAAATGTTCAACATCCTTAGTCATCAGAGAAATGCAAATCAAAACAACTCTGAGATTCCATCCTACATCTGTAAAAATGGCCAAGATCAAAAACACTGATGACAACTTATGCTGGAGAAGTTATGGGGTAAAGGGAACACTCCTGCATTGCTGGTGGGAGTGCAAGTTGGTACAACCCCTTTGGATATTAGTATGACGATTTCTCAGAAAATTAGGAAACAACCTTCCTCAAGACCCAGTAATACCACTTTTGGGTATATATCCAAAGGATGCTCAATTGTGCCACAAGGACATGTGCTCAACTATGTTCATAGCAGCTTTGTTTGTCATAGCCAGAACCTGGAAACAACCTAAATGCCCCTCTACTGAAGAGTGGATAAGGAAAATGTGGCACATTTACACAATGGAGTACTACACAGCAGAAAAAAATAATGACATCTTGAAATTTTCAGGCAAATGGATGAAGCTAGAAAACATCATATTGAGTGAGGTAACCCAGACTCAGAAAGACAATTATCATATGTACTCACTCATAAGTGGTTTTTAAACATAAAGCAAAGAAAGCCAACCTACAATCCACAATCCCAGAGAACCTAGACAACAATGAGGACACTAAGAGAGACTTACATAGATCTAATCTATATGGGAAGTAGAAAAAGACAAGATCTCCTGACTAAATTGGGAACATGGGGACCTTGGGAGAGGGTTGAAGGGGAGGGGAGAGGCAGGGAGGGGAGCAGAGAAAATGTAGAGCTCAATAAAAAATCAATTAAAAAAGTTTTTCCTTTGTTTTTATTTTTTATGTGTATGTTTTCACCTGCATGCATGTCTGTGAATCATGTGTGTGCAATGAACATGGAGGTAAGAAGAGAGTGTTGGATAGCCTGGGACTAGAGTTACAGACAGTTGTGAGATGCCGTGTGGGTTTGGGATTCGAACCCCTGTCCTCTGGAAAAGCAGTCAATGCTCTTAACTGCTGAGCCATGACTCCTGCCAGCCCCAGGCACGGCTGCCAGATTCTGAGGTTCATAAAATACCAGTGATTTGGTAGGAAGTTTTCCCCGAGTTTTCACTTTAAGTAAAGTTCTAAACCATGAACTTGAAAGAGTTTATTGCAGTTTCTAAATAAGTAGAACCCAAAAGCTTATTTGTCAATTGACTGTTTGGAATGCTGGGTGGACAGTCCCACCGAAGCCATGCTTTATACAGTGGTGAAACTGTGTAGCTCTCTTACAGAGTCTGCATAACACAGTCGATAACAAGGAATGTTAGCACAGTGGAGAATGCCAGAAATTCTCAGAGATCATTTTCTGGGAGTAGGGGAAAGAAAGGAAAGACTGTATGTAGTTCCTGGGGGAGGGCCCAGCTGTCCCAAAGCAGGAGAGGTACAGAGGCAGCTGGACTTTGTTGCCCATAGACTGGGCAGGGTTTGGGGGAGGGATTTCAAGAAAGAGCTGGGGTAAGGAGTTTAGGCTAGTAAGTACTCTAGAGGCTAAGACAGGAGGATCCAGGGCCAGAGTGAGACCCTGTCTCAAATTAAAACAAAACAAATAAAATCCAAAACATTTTGAGTCAAAACCAAACAAGAAGCAAGCAGGTGCGTTTGGCAGATGTGATGGGTTAGGGGTCTAGACGCAGTAGTTTTCAAGACAGAAAAATGGAGGTCGGATTTTTTTGTTATTTTGTTTTTTTGAGACCGGTTTCTCTGTGTAGCTCTGGAGTCTGTCCTGGAACTTGCTCTGTAGAGCGAGCTGGCCTCAAACTCATAGAGATCCACCTGCCTCTGCCTCTCAAGTGCTGGGATTAAAGGCGTGCGCCACCACTGCCCAGCTGGTTGGAATTATTTTTAAGTTATTTCTCTTACTGCAGCTTTTGACTTTTAAGGAGGGGTTTATCTTTCACTTGTTTTTTAGTAGAACTTGGAACTAGGTGTGGGCCATGTAAGCACCAGGCTTCATTTGGACTTTACAAGTTTAAAACTAGGCTAGGACTAGACTAAGGAAGAGATTGTAGTATTCAGGCAAAATGAGAAAGAAAGGAAGGAAAAAAGAAAGAAAGAATGAAAGGAAGAAAGGAAGAAAGAAAGGAAAAGAAGGAAGGAAAGAAGAAAGAAAAGAAAACAGATTTCTTTTTATTTTTTTCTCTCCATACATTTATTGAACCAGGATTTTTGGGAAAATGCTTGCCAAGTCTCCAGTGCTACCAGAACCTGGGCATGAGAGGGAGATGTGACAGGGTTCTTGCCCCTGAGGAGCGTGGGTCAGAGGAAAGACACTGACACGAACTTCCAACTGTCTACACAGGGGCAGGTGTACTACGACGGGACTGTGCACAGGACACACGGGGACACAAATACGGAATGGCTGCTTCTGCTGACTGGGTAGGAGCTTGGCTTAGGACTCTCTGGAGTCTTGCTTGCAATGCTTTCGGGTATTCAGAGAAGCCTTCTCCATTTGTTCCAGCCCTTGTTTTTTCAACACCTTTAATCCCAGCACTAGGGAGACAGAGGCAGTCAGAGCTCTGAGTTTGAGGCTAGCCTTGTCTACGGAATGAGTTCCAGAACAGACAGGCCTACACAGAGAAACCCTGTCATGAAAAAAGCAAGAGAGAAAGAGAGAGAGAGAGAGAGATTCCCAGTTGGCTAGAGAAAGCCTGCTTGGAATATTACCAATAGAAATGACATTCACATAAGTGTGTGTGTGTGTGTGTGTGTGTGTGTGTGAGAGAGAGAGAGAGAGAGAGAGAGAGAGAGAGAGAGAGAGAGGTGTCTATGTGGGTTTAAGCCCCATGCAGAGGCTCCGTATCTCTAGCCACAGTTCAATATTTTGTAAATTAAGATTTGAGTTATATATGTAAACATACATATGCACACATGTGTGTATCTTCTGCTATTTGAACATGTTTCCCAAATTTGATATGTTGGAAATTTGGCCCCCAAAGCAGGAGGGACCAGAACTGCACTTCACTGCTGTAGAATTGCATTTCTATCCTCATTTGCTGTGATGCAAAGTAGTTTATCAGAAGGTGTCCTGTCTGCTTTACACCGTGGGGGAAGAATCCATGCGCTTTATCTGTTTTAACTGAGCATCCAACAGAGACTCTTGTTTCCTGGGACTGGATCTATACAAACATTACATTTCATGCATTTGTGTTTTTATATAAAGCAAGGTAAGTTTGAAAAAAAGTTGTACACGTCATATAAAGATGAATTCAGTATGGACCTATCAACACCGAGCTAGGAAACCATAGGAGAAAAACACATGACTAGGTCTCTGTGACCTGAGAATGGGTCACTATTTCTTGAAGATGAAACCAAAACATCTGACAAAAAAAGCAAATAAATGTTAACAATGTAAAAATGTTTGCACTTCAAGGAACACCATTAAGAAACGAGAAAGAGCTCACAGATGAAAGAAACTGTTTGCAAACCAGGTGTCTGACAGGGAACTCTGGAACTATCAATAAAACAGGGCCCTATTTTAGCATGAATATGGAGTTTGAAGAGATATCTCCTCGAAGAAGACAAAAATGGTGAGAACCCACCAAAGAAGAGGCTTAATTGATGTCAAAGTCAGCAGGAAAATGCAGCAAGCTACTGGTCAACACCTAGTGCATGGCTAAACTGAACTAGATAATCCCAAGGGTCAGCAGGTGTGGGAAACAGGAGCAGTCATGCCTTGCTAGAGGGCTGTGAGTGGACACAGCCACGAAGGGAACCAACCTTACCTTTCCTCAAAAAGCAAAATTTCCAGATGAATCACAGCAGGACCCAGCAATTCTCCCCTTCCAGGTGCCCAAGAAAAACAAAAACATGCTCACACCAAGACTGAAACACAAAGATTTGTAGGAGTATTTCCCCAATAGCCCTCCCTCAAATGGGAACAATCCAAAAGTCAATCAAGTGAAAAATGGATAAACATGGTGTCTGGTGGATTCACTAGGATGTTGGCTGGTAACGGAAAAGCTAGAACACTACGGACACATATTGTGGCACAGAACTTTTGAAATGTTCTGTAAAATGTAAGAAACCAGACACAAAAGGTCACTGATTGAAATCTATGATTTTGCTTATATTAGATAACCAAAATATGCAAGTTCATAGAAACAGAAAGTATTAGTATTAGTAATAGATTAGTATTGTTTTTAGTTGGGTTGAGGGGGAAGAGAAATGGAGAGGGCTTCCTAAAGGGCGTGTGGCTTCTTTTTGTTTGGAGTGAGGAACATGTGGGCAGTCAGGCAGTTCTGTGAGCCACGTTGATACAAGGCATCCTTAAACCACCAAACTGTAGGTTTTTAAAAGCAAACTTTATAGTGTGTGTTCATTTTTCAAATTTTTATTTTTAGAGTGTGTGTGCAAGTCTGTCTGTCTGTGTCTGTGTCTGTGTGTACACTTGAGTGTAGGTGCCTTTGGAGGCCAGAAGGGAGTATTAGATTAAGAGGAGCTTGAGTTTAGGGGTTTATGCATGACCCAAGGTGGTTGCTGGGTCTTCTGTCAGAGCAGGAAGTGCTCTTGCCGGCTGAGCCATCTTTCCAACCCTGAATTATATTTTAATAAAGCTGTTTGGTTTGGTTTGGCTTTTTAAAGACTCCATATCCTGTACCCGCAGAGAGGAAGTTCCAAGACAGCCAGCTAGCTGTTCCCAAATCCGAGGGTGATCCAATTAAGGAGCAGTTCTGTTGTCAATCACTGGGAACTTTTGATTTCTTTCTTTTCTCTTCCTCCCCAGAGGTGAGCAGCTGGGGTTTGTTCTCTGGCACGGGTGAGGAGTTCATTAGAATAGGAAAAGAAAATAGCATCCAGCTTACTGCAGCGCTGTCAGCGGCACTCACAATACTTTCTTTTCTTCTTCTTCTTCTTCTTCTTCTTCTTCTTCTTCTTCTTCTTCTTCTTCTTCTTCTTCTTCTTCTTCCTCTTCCTCTTCCTCTTCCTCTTCCTCTTCTTCTTCTTCTTCTTCTTCTTCTTCTTCTTCTTCTTCTTCTTCTTCTTCTTCTTCCTCCTCCTCCTCCTCCTCCTTCTCCTTTTCTTCTTCCTCCTCCTCCTTCTCCCTCTCTCTCTCTCACTCTCTCTTTCTCTCTAAATAAGTACAGACACCAGGAAGGAAGCTGGAACTTTTGATTGGCCGACACTGGAAGTTAGTGAGCACTTCCCTGGTGGTCTGAAGACTGTGGGGGTGGTCTTGGGGGAAGCCAGTAGGTCATGTGACTGTCACTCTGCTGTGCACAGGGTGAATAAGGGACATAATGAAGTATAGAAGTAGGCTAGAGACTGGGTGGGCAGCACCTGCCCTGCCCCAAGGACTGTACCTCCAGCATCAAGGCACTGTGGCCACCTAAGGCCAGCTGTTCCCATATGGCTTTCACTCTTTTTGAGAGAGAGTCTCACACTATACCCTAGGCTGTTCATTCTAGCCTAGGCTGGCCTAAAACTCACATCAATCCTCCTTCCTTAGACACACAATTGCTAGGATTACAATGCTTAACCAGTCTTCCCTGGTGTTAGACATAGAAGCTGGACATCTGCTGTTTGTGAAAATCTTCATTAAAAAAATACTGGCAACCCAACTTAAAGACACTAAAATCATGTATGTGGGCCAAACAGCCTTCGTGGCCCTAGTTCCCGTCATAGACTGCAAGGCAAGCGTGAGTGGCAGTGACGCCACAGGTGCCCCCCCCCCCCGATCTTCTGCAGGCTTCACATCAGATTCCAGTCAGTGTTGAGATGGTGCTTGGAATTCATCTAGTTTTACCTCCCATGCTGAGTTGACTTGCCTTCTGCCACACACAGGCATTTTGAATTTAAGGAAGTTAATAATTGAAACCAGGAACATGTCGGCATTAAACAAACAAACAAACAACTGTGTGTTAAGGATCCAGCCAAGAAGATGGGGTGCGGCAGGCCCCGGGCTCCTGTGATATGAACCGGAAGGGGAGGTGGGCAAGGGCGTGGGCCTAGGATATGAACCCAGAAGAGCTTCCACGCTGGCTCTGTCATCTGATTGCTCTGGAATGACCCTGCTCTCTCACGGCTGCCACTGGTATATTTTTAAGACATCATTTGGTAGGATGTATAAGCAAAGTTGGAGCGAAGGTTTCTAGAGTTCCCAGGAAGAAATGAAGCTTCCCACTTGGAGCAGAACTCAGGACTTATGTCCAAGTGGCTCCTTTCACAAAGGAGGGAGGTGAAAACCTACAAACAACAGTTAAAGTACTGGATCCCCTAAAGAAACGCCAGTGTTTGTGGCCAGATCTTAGTGTAGCCCAGATTCCTTCTAAGGAGCCAAGAGAGACTATGTGACTCTCCAGTGTAGTGGCATTTCACTTGTATTTTAATAAACAAAGCTTGCCTGAAGTTCAGAAAGTAAAACAACCACATTGATCAGCCTTACAGACCAGGCAGTGGTGACACACACCTTTAATCCCTTAATCATTCAGTTCTTGGAGCGACACGATGACTTAAGAAAAAATAATTTAGGGGCTGGTATTTGTTTGACTTTCAGAATGACTTTGACAGAATAATGAGATAATGAATATAAGTCATCTGTCATCGCAGCCAGTTGGAGGCCTCGCTTCCAGAGCCAGGTGTGGTGTGTGCCTGGGAACACCACCCCAGTCCACTTCCTAAAGAAATCCCTTTGATTGCTAATTAGTGCTCAGTGACAGGTATTTTGCTGCTTCTTTTTGGAAGGGATGCAGGAAACAGAAGTTGGGAGCAGGGAGGAAAAATGAACCAAACAGCCACCACGTCTAGCTGGTCTGTGCTAGAGTCCCTGAAAGTTGTGCATGATTTTTGAGGTGCATGATTTTTGAGACGCATGACCAGAGTTTAATCCTTACGATCGCGTTCCTGGGAATGAACACAAAAACAGGACCAGACAAGTCCATGGAAAAGACCCTGAGAGATCATGCACGTGGCGTGTGCGGGTGAGTTTTCAATTGCTTCCTTTTGGTGTGGTACCCACACACATTTGACAAGCCACAGGAAGAATAAGGGCCCTGGCAGGAACGAGGAACAATGGCCCCTTATTAAATGCAGAGATAGTTGTGAGTCACATGATGTCAACAAAAGCCTTAGTTCTGGCAGTTAGCCTTTCTTTTTCTTTTTTTTTTTTTTGACATTTGAATTTGGTCCCTTTTCTTTAATTATGTATAACTGACCAGAGTATTGCAATGACATGCTGGAACACGATGCCTTCCGCAGGGGCGTGGAGCTTCTCAGCCTTGCCATCTTATGAGCCAAATACTAAATTTCATCCTGTCTCTCCTCTAAATGGAGGTAGGAACCTTCTAAGTCTTTTGTTTAAGTCCAGGGGTGGTGGAGAACAGTCTGGCAAATTCTGACAAACATCACTTCAGGAGTGCATTTATGCTTTGACTAAGAAGCCTGAGTCAAAGGGTGCTGGGTTGTCATGGCAACACTCACACACACACACACACACACACACACACACATGCACGCGCGCGCACACACACACACACCGCTAACATAACAGTTTTTGAAATAACACAACCTTTGCAACAGGATGGGCAGTTGTGGAGGGTAAAGCTGGCTCATCCGTAAGGTCAGGAGGGATGGTGCTTGCGACCCCGGTGCAGCTCCACAGGGCACGGCATCCCTGGGTTAAGCCACTTTCCTAGCTCTGTGCGAAGTCATAGCCTCCTCCCAGGAGCAATTTGGTTAGTCCCTTTCACCAATGATCTCATACACTGGAGGGGAACTGGAGGAGTCAGGAGGCCCACCACAGCAGGAGGTGAAGCTGAGTATGGTTAGGAAGCCTTCTTGGGAACATACAGGTCTAAAACTGAGCAGTAAATATCACTGGCTCCTGAGAAACAGAGCATCGACAGTAGAATTGAATTCATACGTAATAAACAACAACAAAAAAGGGTGAAAAACCCACAAGGAATGCAAGCTGAGTTCCTGAAGGTGAATCTCAGCAAGTTACAGCAGAGGGGAAGGCTGAAGCATGCCCCTTCCACTAGGCTTGACGTGAAACCACAGGGACCCTATTCATGAGAAGCAAAATTAGCCTTGTGTTCAATTTTCGTGACATTTGCGGTGGCAGTAAATGCTCCCCAGCAAGACTTAATTGCCACTCAAACACCTGAGAGGAAAGAAGGTACATAAAGCACCTGATTGTTAAATGACAAGGTCTGCTTGAAGCTGGGAACATTCAGTAACTACAGATGGAGCCGGAGGCACAAGCAGCCCCACAAATCACAGTCCCATGTCTGATGACAACAGTACATTTGCCCCATTTTTTTCTCTCTAGACTGTGACTATTTGGGTCTAAATACTCCCAGCTCCTCAGTCCTGTTTTTCTGTCTTGTGATTAGCCAAAATTTTTAATTACAATTTTAATTTTGAATGTTGTGGTAGTTTGAATGTAATTGTCCCCCATAAGCCCACAGGGGGTGACGCTATTAGGAGGTGTGGCTTTGTTGGAGTAGGTGTAGCCTTGCTAGAGGAAGTGTGTCACTGTGGGGGTGGGCTTTGAGGTCTCTTATGCTCAAACTACACCCAAGGACACAGCTTACTTCCTGTTGCCTGTGGATCAAGATGTAGGACTCTCAGCTCCTTCTCCAGCACCATGACTGCCTGCATGCTGCCATATCCCGCCATGATGATAATGGATTAAACCTCTGAACTGGAAGCCAACCCAATTAAATCTTTTCCTTTATATGGGTTACCATGGTCATGGTGTCTCTTCACAGCAACAGAAACCCAAACCACAACAGATGTCTATGACAAGCTTTAAGATCTAGGGAGAAAGATATTCTCATGGTTTATGCCTGGGTATTGCACTTGGACCTGGTCAACCCCTACAGTGCAGGAAAAGAACTAACACCTGCTTCAGGAAGAGAATGGAAAGGAAATGGATCCAGCTAGCGGGCTTGGGGGCAGAGCAAAGAGGCTGGTGTTAGAAGAAAATACACACCCTTTCTAGGTAGAGCAGAAGCTCTGAGATTGACCTCAGCTTCTCAGTCGCCCCTGTGTTACATCTCCACGGCTCAGTTCATTGCTTTGTTTTTGAGACAGGGTCTTAATGTAGTTCAGACTATCCTCAAACTTGTGATGTAGCCAGGGATGACCTTGAACTTCTGATCTCCCTGCTCCCACCTCTGGAGTACTGGAACTGCAGGTTGTGACACCACACCCAGACTTATTCTGTGCTGGGGATCAAATGGAAGGCCTCTGGGTACACTAGATAAGCAATCTACCAACAGCGTCAGCTCACGGCCTGTCCCAGTGCGAGCATTTGAGATATTCCGCAGCTTTCTCCTTGGCAGGTACCAAGTCCTTTCTCAAGAAGTCTTCAGATGCCTTTTATTTTTCCCACAAAATTCCCCCCACACTGTACCACCTGGGTGTGACTTCCCTTTCAGCCCTTAGTTGTTCTCCAGTGTTCTCCCACTGTGACCAATAACCACTCCTGAGAGCTGGGATCTGCTGAAATGGACACGGCTGTATGAGCTCAGTGGGCTCCATCCGGTCGCCGATGGGCATGTAGGCACCCTCAGGAAATGATAGTTCTGTAAACTTTAGAGCCCTTCTTTGTGAGGTTTGGAAGTCATATTTTGGTTCCTCTTAGAATCTCTGAGTGTCTTATTTCTTCTTCAGCATGGAAGTATGAGAGTCACTGGGAAGTAGGAAAGGACTGTGAATGAAGTTCATTCAGCACCCAGGGAAAGCATCAGATTGCATTCATATATTTGGGGATGAGCTCAATTTCCCAGGACTGCTGTGTTGTCTGTTAACAGTCTGAAGTAGTTAGGTTTGCAAAATGCTATTGTGGCGCCACCTTGTGGCAACCACCCAGAATGCTTATGAAACCTGGCACTTTTCAATGGCAAAAGTATTGGCTTCTCAGAAGACAGCCTCGTCAGTACTTTGACTTTAAAGGAACAACATGAAACACAGTCTAGGGAAATCCAAAAAGCAGTGGGAGCTTTTAAAATTTTGACTGAGGTGAATCCTGTGAGGGTTCATAACAGTTACCGTGAAAACAAAATCAGAGTTTGTATGTGATATTCATTGCTAGATTTCCTTCAACATCTTTGACTGCATTTCCACTCTGCTCATTTGTCATGCAGAACTGACCACTTGTTTGTATAAAAGGTTCCCATGTTCCAGTTTATGCTAATTGTTTTCTCACAGGCTCTTGAACTTCTTTTTGCTTGTGTTTCCGATAGTTTTTGATTAGCAGTAAGCTCTCCATGAGAGGAGACCTTGATCAGGAAGAGGGATGGAGATGGAGGTGGGGTGAGCAGAGGTGGTGAGTGTCACAGTAACAGGAAGTGCCTCCTGTCCAATCCTTAATCACAGATCCTTCTGTTCTGGTGGGTGGTAGGAGTTCGGAGAATTTGATTAAGATACGGTCAGGAAGAAGGGGATTTAAAAGCTTCCACTTATTTAGTTTTAGGTTATTCTAGACAAAGAAATTGAAAGAAATGTCTTTGGCATTTAAATTTTCTCCTTCTTGGAGATAGTACTTTAGACTTCCTTAGGAACTCTCTATTGAACGCTCTTGAAAGGTCAGGGGTGGTAGCCCATGCTTTTAATCCCAGTAATCAAGGTGCGGGGGAGGCTGAGGCATGAAGATCTTTGTGAGTTTGAGGTCAGCTTGGTCTACAGAGAAAGTTCCAGGATAGCCAGGGTGGTTACACACACACACACACACACACACACACACACACACACGCACGCACGCACGCACACACAAACAAAAAACAAAACAAAACAAAACAAAAAACCCTATCTCAAAAAAACCAAAAACCAAAACAAACAATGACAACAACAGAAGAATGCTCTGGAAATCAGGGCGGGGCGCTAAGGGTACTGACAGCCTGCCCTTTTAGGAACAGGGGGGAAAAAGCAACAGAGCCTTTAAAAATGTCAGTGCAAGCCTGGCATGGTGATGCATGCCTGTTATCCCAGAACTTGAGAGGCAGAGGCGAATAGGTCAGGAGTTGAAGGTCACCCTTGCCTGGCTGTCTCCGAGCACCAAAAGCAACACAAGGAGATAACAAGGCAGTTCATCTAGGGGCGGGGGTCACGGTAAAAGATCTGTATGTCTTCAACTGAATTTCCGAGATGGAAAGCATGGTTTCACTATTTTCAAAATTAATTAAAGCAAAGGCTGGAAGCTGGGTTTAAGACCATGCAAATTAAACTAACGGAAATACACAGGGAGGGCTATCAGGATGGCCCGTGAGGTGATGATCCCCGAACCCTGCCCAGCTTTGGAAATGCTGGTTCATGACTTTCAGCCATCCTCGCTTCCCTTGGTCCTTGAGGAAGTTTGGGCAAGTGGGAGGTTGTGTTTATTAAGGGTCAAAAGTCACACATGTAGGAGACTGAAGCAGGGGGTGGTTTTGAAGTGACAGCGATTCACCCACGGGCTTCTGGGTCTCCAAGTGATGCTGTCCTTGTCCTCAATGCCAGTGTTCTGGGAACCGTTACGTGGACTCTTCTTTCACGTAGGTGGGATTAAAAGCCACAGGAACGCTTGTTTTTGCTGAATAACAAGTGAGTTGGTTTTTGCTTGGGGGGGGTGGTATTTGTTTATTTCATGTAACCCGGGATTGGCCTTGAATTTTCTGTATTGCTGAGAATAACATCCAACTCCTGATCTTTACTTCATTTCCTGAGTGGGCTAGGATTTCAGAAAAGCACCAACCAACATACCCTGTTTATATAGTGCTGGGGATCGAACCCGGGGCCTTATACACATTCTACCAACCGAACTAGTTACATTTCCAGCCCATATATGAGCCATTTTTGCCTTCATGTAGGTCTGCGTACCATGTGTATGTAGCACCCATGGAGGCCAGGGGAAAGCATCCGATCTCCTGGAACTGGAGCTACAGACGGTTTGAGCTACCACGTAGGAGCTGGGAGTCAAACTCTGGTCTTGGAAGAGCAGCCGTGCTCTTAACCACTGAGCCATCTCTCCAACCACAAGGGAGCCACTTTTGAAAGCACTGTGCTCAGCGGATGGTTCTACAAATGATTGTTACTTATAAGTTAAAGACTGAACAAAACTGCTCAGAACTCCATAAAAGCTTTAACTTTCAGGACTGTGTGACCACTCAGGCTACTGTGTGCGTGGGGAGGGGGCAGGGAGGGCACTGTTTTTGCTTCCGTTTGTTGTAGTGGTGGTGGGGCTCATTTTGTTAGATGTTTACATAGCCACACATTTTTCAATATGCAGAGAAGAGAGTGTTAGGTTTGCCCACCATAGGGTTAGGATAGTTCACATGGGGTGATCTAGAGCTTTCCTGTGCTAAGCAAGTGAAGACAGAAGACAGGGTAGGTGTGGAGGGTTCCTGGGTAATAGCGGCACCCAGGAGGCTGAAGCAAGAGAACTATCATAAGCTTCAGGCCGGCCTGGGCTGCATAGTGAATTCTGGACCAGCCAAGGCTACAGAGTGAGACCCTGTTTCATAAAAGCAAAACAAAATGAAAAAGAAAAAGGAAGGACTGAGGGCAGATTGTAGACATTAGCGTTCTGAAGGACTTCAGAAACCCAACAGAGAAACCAGAGACACTCACTATAAAATCCTTGCTTTTCCTTCCAGAAGAGAACTTCAAAAATCTTTCAAATGCTCATTATTCTATCCTAGTTGCTGTACATTTGTCTTTTCTTTTTGCTCTATATTTTTAATGCTTAAAAATTGCATACTTCTCAAAAACTCGTTTGTATGAGTTCCAGGATATGAAGTCACACAGTGATTTCGAATTGGTGACCATTCCCTGTAAAACAGCGTGGTCTTAAACATAAACCTTGCACAATTCAAATAGAGAAAAAAAATGCAGAGGAAAATCTTAAGGATATGATACAATGAAGATGGGGAGAGCCAAGAGGCTGGAGACTGGGGATGGGGCTGGAAGCTAGAGACTAGAGGGTGGAGTCTAGAGGTTAGAGGCTGGGGGCAGGAGGCTAGAACTGTCTGGCTGGGGCTAGGAGATAGGGACTAAAGGCTGGGGGCTGGGTCTAGAGGAGATTGGAAGCTGGAAGCTAGAGGTTGGGGCCTGGAGGCAATAAAGATATGAGTCTCCAGGAGACCAGAGCTGAGGAGGGGCAGGCTTGTGTCTGAGGGCAGGCCCTCATCCTAGGGGTCGAAAGGACCCTTTCAGTCCCAATACCGCTTCTGCTCACCTAAGTCGGTGCTCAAATTTTCAAATATCGAATTTTCAAAAACAAAAACAAGTTCATTATACACCTCTTTATAGAACTTTCTATCAGCTTGTGTGCACCCATGAGTGCATGCGTGCGTGCATACATGAGTACGTGCATGCATGCATGCCTGTGTGTGTGTCACTGTGCATGGATGAAGGTTAGAGGTCAGCATCTTCCCTGGGCTGTTCTTAGCTGCCTAATTATTTACTAGGTGCAGACAATGCTACCCAGTCCTCTCCTTGCTCTCAGACAGTCTCATCCTCCGGGTGCTCTCAGCACCCTCCAGCTCTCTGACACTCCCTTCCTAGAGGGTCTTTCCCTTCCTCTTATATTTTTCCCACCTCAGTTTTCACATGAGAAAAAGTGAGGCCCTGAACAAGACTTCCAACTCTGTAATCTATAATCTCACACATGCAAAATATGGATAGCAAGTTTTAATTTTATCTTTTCTTGTTGACACGTTAGGCCACATCATTTGGTCCACACCAGCATCAAGAAGTGGAAGAAGAGCAGGATTGATCCCACGTAGAAGGACAGAGGCAGGCTGTGAAGGTGGGGTGTCCAGGACTGAGAGGAGATATGTTCATACGAGAGCCAGCAAATGACCGAGAAAGAAATGGGAGATGTTTTAGTTTCGTGATTGTCGTTGTGATAAAATACCTCGAAAAAGGCAGCGTTAGAGAGAAGCATTTCTGTTTAGCTCACAACTCCAGGCGACAGCCCATCATAGTGGGAAAGTCCCTGCGGCAGAAGCCTAAACCAGTCATATCAGTTAAGAGCAGAGAGCTCACGTACGGTTAGGTCTTTTCTCTACTTTTCTACTCTGGGATCTGAACCCAGGGAAGGGTGCTGACCACTTTCGGGGTAGGTCTTCCACCATCTATTAAGATCTATCAAGACCCTGTCCCTCTCCCCAGCTGCCAACAAACCAACCTGATCTAGGGAATACCCTGCCCAGGTGATTCAAGACTGTGTCATTAAAAAAAGAAAAAAAAAATAAAATTAACCATCCAGCATGGCTCTAGCTGGAGCCAGAGCTAGAAGAGTGTGTGTTGACTGTGTAGAACGGGTGAGACACCTGGCCAATGTTGCACAGAGCCCTGGAGTCAGAGCGGGAACTGGATTCAGGCTCTGAACAGGGTACTCACAGCCTCTTCCCTACTTCCTCATGCAAAAGCAGGCGCTGCTATGGAAAGAGGCGAAAAGGAGAAACGTGTATCTCATCCTGAAGATTGTGTCTCTGACCTTAAAAACAGACGGCTTTCTTTCAATGGCAGGGGGCAAATCGAGATGGCCTTTGGGCATCTCTAACAATGCCAGGCTGCTCACGTGAGCACTGGATTGGAAGTGAAGGCTTCCTTAGCTACACAATTTCCTCAAAACATCACTGTGTTCTTGTACTCTTTTATTCTGGGAGCAAGATGTTTAGGGTGAGAACGCTGGGTCCTAGCTGGAGTTAAGGAGATAAATGGAGGGGGAGATGCCCTGCAGTCCAGCTGTGTCCACGATGCTCAGGGCTAGGAGGCCTCTTCCTGCTTTGCATCCTACAGCCTCAGCTTCCCCTTCCTTCTGCTGCTTTGTCAGACCCGCTCCAGGCCACCCAGCTATCTCCTGCATTTTTCTGTAACTGCATTTCAAAGGGGAAAAAAATGCAGGTGTAAGTAGGTCCAGTATATTCTAAGCCACAATCATTTGCTGTTAATCTATTGGACCATCTCTGAAATGTGTCTCGCTGATGGCCTCGCAATACCCATAAAGGGTAGTGGGACTCCAGAGATGGTCAGTCATTGGCCTGCATCCCCTGGAGGAGACCGGAGCCAGAAGTAGAACGGAGGTGGTGGCCAGATGTCGGGGATGTCCAGATGACAGTTGCTGATTAGCTGTCTTTTTGCATTACAGATTTTACTACCTGCAAAAATATATTTTTATATTTATATTTTGTTGAACATGTCCACTCTAATACACTCAATATAAAATGTGTCTATTGTATTCATTCTATCTAGTAAGATACATTTCAGAAACACAGCCAATAATAATCCAGTCTTGAAACACTCCTCAGCAACAAAGAGGAGCAGGGTGTAGCACAGAACAAGCATGCACAGTGAGGAAAAGAAGGCAGACGCCAGAGGTGGCATTATTCATGATTCCAGGAATGAAATGTTCTGGGAAAGGCCGGGCTATCTATCACACAGGAAACAGGTCAGGCACTGATCTGGGATCATTCGGAAGACAGGTTGAGACTGTAGGGCACAGAGGAGAATGTAGGGCGGGGGAAAGAACTCAGACCTTGCCTGCTGTGGTCACGTGACCACAGATGTTACAACAGCGCTCAGGACTGCAGTTCAAAAGTGAATCTTGTGCCACGTAACAACACCTCATAGATAGGACTAAAAATTTAGAAGCCTGTTACCAAAGGTTGAATGACGCATAGAGATGCTTAAGTGTACAAGCATCGGAGGTTGTGACACATAGAGAAGTGTTTAAGTGTGCAAGAATCACAACTTTGAAAGCATTAAAAACAGGTTTTGTCAGCATAACAAGGAAATACTGCATCCCAGGGTTATCACACTACAGCTCAAAATAGCCAAATAATGGGCTCAGCCTAATCAACATATAAAAGGATAAATAAAAGGGGTGTGTATGGAATATTATTCAGCCACAAAGAAAAAATGAGATCCTGTCATATGCTACAAAATGCAGAGGGCTAGAAGCCATCAAGTAAAACAAATGTTAGTGAGGAGTCAATAATGATGATTGGAAAGCATTTCAAAAGCTATCTAATTACCTCTTTTCCTATCTATACCATTTAGGAAGTTGCCTGTGGGTCCAAGGTGCTTCTGTCACAGCCTCTGGTAAGGTCAAAAGAGCATCGTATCCTTTCTCCCCCTTTGAGAGCATCGCTGTGGAGGGCAGAGAGCTCCTGGGGCACTTTGCTGACTTGTACCCATGCACGGATGCCCCTCTCTCTGGCACAGTTGCCCCTCTCTCTGGCACAGTATTAGTCGGGGTCTTGATGTATTTTCACTTGCTTGATAAATTCAGATTTGGACTGATGTGACAATAAATCTCTAACAAGTGCGGAGCACAAACCTTGGGCAGCAGCAACTCAAGAGTTAGCAGACATTCTGGACTCTCCTTTCCTGGCCCTGGATGGCTCTTCCAAAGCTCAGGTCTGAGCTGCTATAGTTTGTGCCATGAGTGTTTCCCAAAGGCCCTTGGGTTAAGGGTTTGGGCCTCTGGGTTGGCAGTGCAGGGAGATGGCAGAACCCAGGGGAGGGGCCTGGCGGGAGGTCTTTCCTGGTTGGGGGCTAGCCCTAGAAGAGGATTAGAGAACCGCAGCTACTCTGGAACTTTTAGAGACGGGGTCACGTAGCCCAGGATGGCCCCAAACTCATTATATTGCTAAAGACGACTTTAGATCCCCGATCTTTCAGCCTCTACTTCCCAAGGATTATAGGCATTCACCACCATGCCCAGCATCCCCAGCCCCTTCTCCTACCTCTTTCGGATCCGGGTCATCCTTCTCCATCATGCCCTTCCAGGGTGAGTGCTGGGAAGCCAATCCCTTCCCTGCTGGGGGTCATACCCCAGGTCTGCTACATGCTAATCACATGACCACCACTAAAATATAGTCATAGTTCTAACTCCTACTTTTTTGGTATTTTTAATTCTTACACAGTCACAAAGACATTAGCTTTGTGTCTGATCAAAGCAAAACCAAGGGGTCTGTCTCTTAGTGCAGCTGCTCCAGTTCACACTTTTGACAGCTGCGTCTGTGTTTGTTTTCATGCCCATAATTAGCATATTCTTAGGCCACTAAATGATTCCTTAGATGCTGGCATTGCAGAGGAAAACTGGTACAGTGTCGCACGACGTGAGGCCACCAGATTTCAAGACTCTGACTTTCCTACGAGCCCCCTGACTCCTATCTTCAGATACTATAGCTCCATGCCTCCAAGGCACACTACAGCTCAGGTGACCTTTTGCTTCTAATAGGGACCGTGCTGTCTTTCTGGTGACTAGCTTTTGGGTTCTTTATCCCTTTGATGTTTCAGTGGTTCATCTTTTTTGTCAGCTTGACTGGACTTGGAATCGCTTAGGAGACACACCTCTGGGCATGTCTGTGACAGTGTTTCCAGAGAGATTTGATGAAGGAAAACCCACCGTGAATGTGAGAGTCACATTGCCGTGTACTGGGGTCCCAGACCAAACAAGGGAGCCGAGCACAAACATGTATCTATCTCCTCCCTGACTGTGGGCACAACAGGACTTCACTCTCCGGATGCCAGGACCTTCTCGCCATGATGAACTGTATCCCTTCAGTGTATGAGATAAAGCCTTCCTCCTGAAGCTGCTGTTTGTAAGGTGTCTGATCAGAGCGCTGAGAAACATGCTCAATGTCCCTAGTTACCAGCAGCCAACCTGAGCGTGGACCGCTCGAGGGTCCAGGTGGCTGCTGTGCCTCTGACCTCTGCTGAATTTGCGATCTTTTCTCATCGTGTTTGCTATCTGCTTGCTGCCTCGTCCCACCATCCATTTTGTCTGGCCTTGGCTGGAGACAGCTAAAATATCTGCGCAGATCGATGTTCACACAAAGAACTCTGTCTCGCCAGCAGGTCCCTTGAATTATTCAAAGTAGCTCCCCTCTCTCGAGTTTCCCATTGTTTTTGTTTGCTTGGTTTGTTTTTGTTTTCCTTGGCAGTTGAAGCTGACACTGGACACGAGGTAATGGCACGAGTCAATCTTCAATTGCTCAGGCGGGGTGGGGGCAGCTTGTTCATGAACAACTATTCTGGAAGATGATGATGGGAAAACAGGGAGTCTGAAGTCCTTACACCAGTGCGAGACTCTGGGACCCAAAACAATAAACTCAGAGTCTCTACATCAGGCAGGGCTGTTGGCAAACTAGATACAGAACTAGGCAGAGATGGAGGTCTGGAATCCCAGCTGCCTCCAGTCCCCACAAAGGCTGTTGATGAACAATTGAGCAGGTGTTTGGGCCTGAACGCAGGAAACTAAAGGTTCCACGGATCTGAGAGGCCCCTTGCCTCGTTTGCATACCTGTTGCAATCCCCTCTCTGATTCCACCCGAATCACCAGTCTCAAAGGAAACACACAAGATAGGAGTGCACCTGTGTGTGGCGCAGAGACACTGACTCGAAGCCAGCAGCGGCGGGCTGGGGAGGGG
Source organism: Ondatra zibethicus (assembly GCA_004026605.1). Lineage (NCBI taxonomy): Eukaryota > Metazoa > Chordata > Mammalia > Rodentia > Cricetidae > Ondatra > Ondatra zibethicus. The sequence goes on along the minus strand of PVIU01009983.1, from coordinate 52,074 downwards.
CATAAGAATGGGGCGCGGTGGGGTAGCCAGCCACGCAGCTCCTGCTGGGCTCTGGTTATTTGTACCACTCTGCTTCCATGCTGAAAAGCAAAATCCACAGCTGTAGCTCTCCTGTGTCCCATGAAGTCCCACGGGGGAGGAGTCAGTGGGGAAGCTTGAGTGTGACTGGAGCACCCCGTCTGCCTGCCAGTCTCGCCAAGGAACAGGTCAGAGGACGGAAAGCCAAGAGTAAGCTGGGTTGCTCTGTGTCGTCCAGCAAGCAGGGCCATCTGGCATAGCAGTGGACCTGGGTTCAGAGGCTTCTTGGAGAGTCACTAGCTCAAGGCAATTGCCTCTCCTGGAGGCCTGCTCATCACGGAAAGAATTACTAGAGGTTTTACGGTTTGTTCCGGTGCCCTGAGTTGGGTGGGGATAGCAAAAAATAGTCCTCTACAAAGCTGACAGCCATAGACAGGAGTTACAGTCACACCTGCGCACCAACTACAGTACAGAGGGCGGTCTATGGGACTCAGACCGCCGCCACCTCGTGAGGTCCCCTTCTCACCCTGTCACTCTAAGAACACTGCCACTTCGGGCTGGGGGTTGGCTCAGTGTGTAAAGTACTTGCTACACAAGCACCTGTGTTTGGATCTCTAGCTCCCACAGAAAGTCAGGTACAGCAGGGAACACCTGTATCTCCATGCCGGGGTGGCGGGTAAGAGACAAGAGTATCCCCGGGATTTACAGGCCACCTGGCCTGGCTGAAGTGGCCAGGTTCATGGAGGACCTCATCTCAAATACTAAGGTGGAGAGCGACGTAGGAAGCCACTCAGCATTGGCCTCTGGCTTCCACATGTGCATGCATGGGTGAAAATACAACCTAGCACCCACACATGCATGTACATACATACACGAAAAATCCTCCCCACCAAAGAAGACCTCTGCCATGCTGAGGCAGGAGAATGACCAATGAGTGAAGCAAAGCAATCAGTTGAGCTGCAGTAACTGTCCCTGGGGTGGCTGCATGCCTCACCTGAGTGCAGAGCAGTGTTGTTACTCTTGTCTTTGGGAGGAACACATGGAACTCATCCCCCTTTGTTTGACTAGGTCCACGGAGGCCACCACCCTATGGTCTGCCCCATCCAAATTCTGCCTTTCTAGGAAGGGAAGGCAGGTTTCCCTGTGCGCTCCAGGGCCTGCTTGCATCCATGTGCGCGAGACACTAGCACCCCAGTGTGACGGCTGACCCTCATTCCATTTCCCAGAACAGGTGGCATGTCGTGAGAGGCCAAGAGTGACTTTTCCATGACATGTCCACGATGTCTCCAGCCTGTACTGTGCAGTTCCCCACTGGCGGTGGGAAAGGGTGCAAAGCCGAGCAAGGAGTGTTTCTACCTCTGGCATGACATTCCTCTGCGATGGCAGCCCTCACTATTGTCCCTAGTCCACTGTCACCAATCTTAGACTCCCTTCACTCAATAGCAACATAGCCATATGCCTGATACTGTGCTCGGTGCTTGACGTAGCATTTTAATTCCCAGAAAACACTGTGAGGTCGATATCATTGCAATAACAATTTTATAGTTCAGGCTGACGGAATCTGCAGAGGAGAATTTGAAGCCAGATCTTGTTTTCAATCTTTTAACCACTCCTGAGTGGCAGATTGAAGAAAAGAAATGGCTGCAGAGTGTCCAGCTATCTGTACCCAACCCTCATCTTCCAGTCCCGCCCAACATCGCTGTCATCATTTACAAAGCCCACTTGCAAACTGGGCATGGTGGCCCTCACCTGCAACCCCAGCACTCAGGAGGCCAAGGCAAAATGAACCCTGAGAGTTTGAGGACAGCCTAGGCTACACAATGAGTTCCAGGCCAGCCTGGGCTATGCATGGAGACCCTGACTCCAGAAAAAGTGCAGGTGCACCCTTGATACTGCTCTGCAGACTCCTCTTCCCCTGGGGAGGTCAGAGTCCAGTGATCCAGTTCGGGTCACAGGGCACAGATGAGCCCTGCATCCAGTATCTGCCAGCGTCCCATGTTTGGGTCTTTGTTGTAGCCCAGGTGTCTTTTCTCAGATGGCCTCCCTTTTAAAGGCAGATATCCAAAGGAGGGTGATGTGCTATAATTCTTGTGTGTGTACGTGACAGCATACTTGTGGAGATCAGAAAGCAGCTTGCAGGAGTTAGTTTTCTCCTACCATGTGGGTCCCTGGTGTTGAACTCCTCCTGTCAGGCTTGGTGGCAAGGCAAGGGCCTTCACCTACGGAGCCATTTCCCCCAGGAGCCACTGATTCTGTTGTTCTTTTTGTTTGTATTTGCAGCACTGGGGTAGAACCCACAAAGCTACAGTGAACCACATCCCCACCCCCGAATATAGTTCTCACTCAACTCAAACTTAAGCCTGAGGCTGGGCTAGCAGTAGAGACCGGCGGGGGAGCACACTAGACATTGATTAACAATGTTTGGATGAACTTGGCAGTCGTAATCCATATAGTTTCTACTGCCACCTGAGATCCCTTTGTGTGGTTCAGAAAATGGGACTAACTAACGACAACATTAAAGGTTTGGCCCTGTCCTAGTTAGCTCTTGTCAACGTGATATAAATTGAAGTTAAATATGCCAAATTATTAATACTGTGCATTTAAGTGACAGGCATATGGGATTCATGACTCCCTTTATCAGCTTGTCTGTAAACTTAACATTTCTTAAAAGAAATAAAGCTTTTCAGTAGTTAAAAAATCCAGGTTGTATGGCAAGAATGACACTGTTTTCCTGGTAAACAGAGCTCTAAGAAGGGCTGGGCACTCACTCCTGTCTCCAGTGCACATACCCTGTATAAGCCCCTCACTCTAAGTGTAGGCAAGACCTGTGAGTGGATAGGCTGATGATCGCCTCCACAGTCGAATTCTGATGTAGGGCAAAGGTGAAGGGCTGCGGAGATGTCTTGGTCAGCCAGCTGAGCTAATTGAAAGGGCGTTCCCTTGGGTTCTGGAGTCTAACCTGCTCAATCGAACCCTTCAAAGGAGAGATTAGCAGCAAAGGAGAGATTAGCAGCAACAAATGATGCCAAGGGCCTCGAGGAAGCAAATGGGTAAAGTAGTGGGAAGAGTGGACAGGGAACCCTGGGAAACCCACGGGCCTGCTGCCACATGGAACCGAATTCTGCACCTAGATGAGAACTCAGATGAAATGGCAGCACATTGATCTCAAGATTGGAAGACCAATGAATTGGCAGATGTTTCAGCTAATTTATGTCTTTCACTCAAGGAAACGGAGCTAACTAGCTGAGGCAATGAACTTTAAGACATAATAGGACATGAATGCTGGTTTCAACTAATGAGCCAAGCACTAGTGGCCTTGGGTGCTAATGCTAAGGATGCTCCTAGAGGGGGAGGGAGAGAGGTGATTGATTAGCAATGTCTGCACGGACTTGGAAGTCACAGCACGTGCATCTCTTACTATTGTCCAAGGTCCCTTATGTGTTTGAGAAAACTGGGGTTAACTAACTCATTTTTTCCCATTGACCAAATAGGACTGAAAGTCTTGAGTCTTCAGCTGGAAGGGACACTGTTGCTGTGAGGAAAGCCTCGCAGGCAGAAGAATGAGAAGTTATCAAGGTAGGTTTTAGCAACTCCAAAATAGCAGGATAGTTTTGTAGGCTGGCATGGGCAGTAGTGAGCCCCCTCACTGGTCTCCCCTCGATGTCCTCATCCCTTCTCCCTTCACCCCTTCAGTTCAACTCCTGAGTTGCTGAGCTCCCTAAACTGTTGCACAATCCTGCACTTATTTCCACATCAAGATCCATGACCATCCTGAAGGGATGTCACAATTCTTGAGACGCTTATTCCAAAGAGTAAGTGTCTGTATATTTGCTTATATGTAGTATAAGTATATGCCTACTGTGTGTAAGTATACATAGTTACATACATAGTACTCTCTATAAGTAAAAACATGCTTATTTTACTGTAACTGCCTAACACTGAGTTTAGATGTAATGTCTACCTACATTTCATATTAAAACCGTGTGCAGATCACAGCACTGCACAGCACTCAGCAATCAGCTTCACAATTCAAGAACCATCTCTGGAGTGAAGCAGGCTTCTACAACTCTTAGGGACCAAGGTGACTTTGCATCAATACCGATGAAACCAGGCGAGTCCAGGCTTCCTTTTTCCCTGGGGACATCATCCCACCCAAACAGAGGTATTTTTTCAAACCTGTGAGCTCGAAGCTACTTCCCAATACACACAGAATGAAGCAAGACACACAAACAAAAAAACCGTAGTTCAAACAGCTAGGGATCTAGATCAATGGTAGAATGCTTGCCTAACATGCACAAGGTCCTGAGTTCCACTCTCAACACACACACACACACACACACACACACACACACACACACACACAGAGAGAGAGAGAGAGAGAGAGAGAGAGAGAGAGAGAGAGAGAGAGAGAGAGAGCAAGACAGATTCCAGTAAAAGAAGCAGTTGCTCAAGGACTGAAGGCCCAGAAAAATGACTTCTGGCTTCTGCAGCTATACTAAGGAAAAATCAATACCATGCTGGATGTAAAGTATTTCCTTGTATGTAAATGCCACTTAGACTCCAACCAGCCCTGTGGTGCCTAACTAGTGGGTCATGACTGTGTATTGGACACCATTCCAAACCACTCGTTCATCTTAATTTAACTGTCTGCACCAGGGCCTTTTGACACATAAGAAGGACCCATCAACTACAAATAACAGGATCCGGCAGATCTCTAGTGAGAACAACACCCCACAAATAAAATGGTTTGGTAACTGACCGCAAACAGCTAGCCCATTTGTACAGGCCATTGATGATTGTCACGTTTAAATGTAAAGAATTCAACGCCAACATTGGAATTTGAAAGCTTTTGCCTAGAAACTAATTTTTTGCTTGTATTTGAGAAGTTGTAAAAGACAACAACCACATAATGAGGGTGAACGGTGGACACACCGCTGTGGATGCATGGTGTCTTGCTCACAACAGTCCCTATCACTCCCTCCTGTCACTGCATACTAGGGCAAAGGTCAGCTGTAAGCTATCACAGTTTCATCGGTGTTTCTATCGGGACAGAGCTAAGTAGAAAGCAAAGGCTTCTTTTCCTCCATGGGGAACAGCGTCCCCTCTTTTCTCCCTCCCCAGTCTCCAGTCTCTGGAATTGGTCACACCATCCAACCGTGTATCACTTGTTGACAAGAATGGTCTTGGTGCATAGTTGGACTGCTTTTACTCTCTCCGATTATTCCCACACTAAAACTTCATTTTTGGTCAAAATTCTTGCCAACTCAAGAGGAGCCTTCCTGTGAGTTTGATCACAGAAGAAACACATGACGCACGCAGCTCTGTGAAGAAACGGACCCATTGATGCTGGAATTCCCCCATTCCCAGAACACCTTCTGCATTCAGACATTCCAGCTTAACATGCAGAGGATCAGTTCACACGGCACCATGAGCAACGTGTGTTTTCCCATCTAGATGGAGAAGAGGCCCTCCCCTGCCAGCCACTTCGCACAGACTGTATCTGGTTACTTCTACCTGGGATGAGGCTGTGGGGGAGACGCAGGAAGAGAGCCGCCGGGTGGGAAATAGAAAGTTCACTCGAAGTAGGTACAGCCAGAACAGGGGGAGTCCAGAAGGGGGGAACGCAAGGGGACAAGTGTGACGAGCAAATAGGGGCGGGGACAAAAGTGTGGGCCACTTGCAAAAGTGGGGACACTCACGGTGGAGCCGCCGCCTCCGGATCCTGTCCCTCCATGGCCTGTTTCTGATCCAGTGTAATCGCGAAGGCAACACCATGGTCCAAGGCAACAATAGTGGCCTAAGATCTCATGATCCACTCCACCAAGGTCTCAGCAGCAATTCTGGAAGTCAGGTCCAGATGCATAAAAATCTCAAAGAATTTTTTAAAGCTACTCTCTCTTTTGTCCTTTCCTCCTCCTCCTCCTCCTCCTCCTCCTCCCTCTCTCTCTCTCTCTCTCTCTCTCTCTCTCTCTCTCTCTCTCTCTCTCTCTCTCCTCTCTTACGTCTTAGCTTTCCGTTGGCTTCTTTTACCTCTAGCGTTCCCTTCCCTTCCTCTAACTCCTGACTGGCCCCAAGGCGACTGCTGGGCTGAGCAGCCTGGGGCCCAGCCTCTCTCAGCCCTCTGTACCATGTTTTATGCATGAACACTGTGGTGTGGTAATTTATTCTAGCAGAGCTGATCCCTGGGCTCCTCTGTCAGTGGCTGGGGGAGGGCAGGTGTGTCTGCCGGCACAGGAATGGCTTGAAATGGGAATCCCTGCCTGCAGACTAGAATCGCAGACCGGCCTCACTGCTGAGACCCTCACACCTCACATTCCGCCACATAATTTATTCACTACGGGCTTCCTAGGACCTAGAAATAGTGCTGGCACTTGGTAGGTGAGCAGTAAATCGTGGCTAAATGAATTAAATGTTTATGTGGACTCAGTGATTTTTCTGCACACATGTGAATCTTTTGAGTTAATCTTTCTTTTAAAATGTTTTATGAATGGTTGTCTGCCTTGTGACTGCAGAGGCCAAAGTAGGTGTTGGGTCCCCTGCAACTGGAGTTACATAGGGTTGAGTGCTGGTGTTGAGAACTAAACCTGGGTCTTGGGCAAGAGCAGTCAGTACTCTTCGCAGCTGAGCCATGCCTCTAAACACCACAGTTAAGCCTGACATACTGTCTTCCAGTCTGGATATTCGAAACCTCTCCCTCATCTTTTCTCCCTATTCTTGAGTGTCACTTATCACGCTGAAATTCGTTGTTGCTCTTGCTGTTGCTACAGGACTGGGCAATGAATCTAGGGCCTTGTATACATTAGGGAAGAGCTCTCCCACTGAGCTACTTCTCCAGCCCTCCTCTCTCTGTCTCTGTCTCTGTCTCTCTCTGTCTCTGTCTCTCTCTCTCTCTGTCTCTCTCTCTCTCTGTCTCTCTCTCTCTCTCTGTCTCTCTCTCTCTCTCTGTGTACAATCTCGCTTATCTCCCTGTTCCGTTGCTTCCTCCTTCTGCCCACACAACCACCTCTTTCAACAAAACAAAATTTAAAAGAAAAACCAAAAACCAACCAAACAAGCAAAAACAAAAAACAAAAAAGGAGAAAAATCTTGTCGTGGAAGCTGTGGTGTGGCCCATTGAGTCACACAGTTTACCCTTTAGTCCATTACTTGTAAGTGTTCATAGCTATGAGTCATTGGTCTAGTTCGAGGCAGGGTCTCTCACTGGGATTTGGGGCTTGATGAGTAGGATAGGCTGGCTAGCCAGGAAGCTACAAAATTCATCCAGTTTCATCTCCCAAGAGCCCAGCTTATATATGGGTGATGGGGCTCAAACCTATAGGAGTATGAGTGAGGGGTTACCTGCGGGAGTATGAGTGAGGGGTTACCTGCAGGAGTGTGAGCGAGGGGTTACCCATGGGAGTATGAGTGAGGGTTTACCTGCAGGAGTGTGAGTGAGGGGTTACCCACGGGAGTGTGAGTGAGGGGTTACCCGCGGGAGTATGAAAGAGGGGCTCAGATAGGTGCATCACGGAGAAGTCCACCCAGGAAGCACCACACACTCCACTACCTAAGTTTCTTCTTCCTCGCAGTTGATTGCTGATTTCCCTGTCTCCTGGGAAGACAGGGACCTCCTGAGCCTTCCCCTTCTCTCCTTTCCACAACCAGGCCAACCTCCTAAGGGCCACCTGGGGGTGATTTCAGATGCCCTGGCAACTACCATGGCAAACCAGGAAGAAATGTAAAGAAACAGCAAAGGTACACAGTCCTGTAACAGGTGTGGCTCAGGTGCCGTACCACGCTTTCTGTATCTTAAGATGAGAGAAGCTATAGACCTTGGAGCTGTCAAGCTGAAATGAGATCAAATACCATTTTAGGGTGTGACTGATGTCGTCCTTGGCAGTCAGCTCTGACGTGCCCAGTGTAAACTCTCAGCAACCAACTTAACAGCTGACTTAGCAGCCACAAAATGATAGCATCCCTGTGCCTCAGTTTCTCCATCTGCAAAATGGTGATAAGAACGAGAGCTGTTGCCTTAGGGTTATGCTAGTGATCACTCAAGTTAAAATCCATGCCAAGAACGAGGAGCTGTGCTCAGCACAGAGGTCTTGCTCCCTCTTGTCAACAGCTATGATGTGTTATTAACCTCTGCTAAACAGAGATGGTGGGGCCTGAGTGGTTACGAGCACTTGCTTCTCTTGCAGAGGGTTGCAGTTTTGTTCCCACCACAACTGATTCTAACTCTAGCTTCAGAAGATCAGGTGTCTCCACTGGCCTCTATGGACATCTGCACAGCGCCCTCCCCCGGCCCCACATACTAAATCCTTATTAAAGAAACAGGCCTCTATAAAAGGCACTATAGTTTTGTGACTTGAAGCCTTGTAAGTTTACCACCTTATACTTCCAGATGCCCAACTCTGAAATGAGCCCATGATGTCATCAGAATATACCAGAGACGGGTCTGCTGCTAGACTTTGCCATCTTCTAGAGGCAGCTGGTAAATCTTGACTCTATTTCCTAGATGTCTTTGTGAGCAGGAGCCACTACTCTGAACCTTTATGCAAACTATAGCAGCAAGCCTAAATAGACCCTAGGCCCTGGACCCTCACCATGTACCTATGCTCCAACCTCCATCTTTGGAACCAGAGGGTATGTCAGTGCTGGTGGAGGCTGCTTGTTTGTTCCCTGGCCACTCCGACCTGAAATAAACTCATAGAAACTATATTATTTGTAATACTGTTTGGCCAGTAACTTAAGTGTATTTCTAGCTAACTCTTATATCCTAAAATAACCCATCTCCACTAAACTGTACATCACCATGAGGTTCGTGGCCTACCATGTAGGAGGCGTCTGTCTCCTGTGGCATCTACATGGCTTCTCCCTGACTCCGCCTACTCTCTCCTCCTCTATCTGCTCGGAACTCCTGCCTTGTCCTATTTTGCTAAGCCGCTGGCTGAAACAGGTTTATTCATTAACCAGTGAAAGCAACACATAGACAGAAGGACTTCCCACACCATTTTATTTATGTTTATATTTATATTTATTTCGTTTTATTTATGTTTATTTGTAGGTAGAGGCTGCTCGTTCATTTCCCGGCCACCCAGACTCCCAAAATAATCACACAGAAATCTGTATTAATTAAAATACTGTGTGGCCCATCACTTAGGCATATTAATAGTTAGCTTGTATCTTAAATTAACCCATTTTTATTAATCTGTGTATTGCCACGTGGCTGTGGCCTACCGATAAGGTTCCTTCCAGCGTCTGGCGTCTGTCTCCTGCAGTGGCTCCACGGCTTTTCCCTGACTCTGCCTACTCTCTCTCTCTATCTTTTCTGGCCTGGCTATATTCTGTTAAGCCATTGGCCAAAAGCAGCCCTTTTATCCACTAACCAATAAAAGCAACACATCTACAGAAGATTTCCATGCCATGTCAGAGATCAACATTGGCTCACATACCATCAGAGATGAGGCTTTCTTGACTATAACAACAGCAAAATTCCCCAGGATGGCACATTCAATCAAAAAAACAAAACAAAACAAAACAAAAAACAGTACTCAGGATATGTAGGAGTGGATGTAGCTGCAAGTCTCCATTCCCATTGAAATGACTAAGGTAATGTCAACATTATCATGTCCTTACTTTATTTTGTACCGGCTTGGTCAATTCTTAGCCATCCACCACCCACATTTGCCCTGACAACACTTTTGGGACTATCCATGACCTTGACCATGGTTCAAGTATATCATGTAGTATCTGAATAGTAGTATCTCATGTATATCATACCAAGAATACATATATATATACATATATATACTGAGTATATCATAGCAAGTATACACATACACACACCAAGTGTATCATGTTTATCATACCAAGTATAACCAATATATATATATACCAAGTATAACTTACCAAGTGTATCATATAGTATCATACAGTTGCTGAGCTTTATAGAGAAAGCAGATATTATTAGGCCTCCCTGAAACCCTTACTAATATAACCTACCCCCTCAAACACTGATGCAATTGTGGATTTATCTTTTAAAATAAGAGTAATAATGTATTCCTGAGGTCAGGAACAAGAGATTTTTCAGAGGCACAAGCCTACTCTTAGTCTGGTCATTAATAAAAGGACAAAAAACTCAAATTGGCTTAATCAGTATGGCTGTCAATAGCTATCTGGAGCGGATCATTTCACCATCTCTTACAGTCCACACTGCTACCCCTTCCCATCGGTCTTTCACCTGACTTAGGTCAATTAGCTCAACTAGGCACATCTGACATGAGGGAAGTCCCAGGGAGCCAGGCCATATTGTGCCTTCGATCAGTTTTTGGATCCTGAAACTTGAATATGAAAATATGAAATTAGATCAAGATTTCTTGTAACTTCTTCACTCTCAATTGGCATCAGATGTTCTTTCTTTTCTTTCTTTCCTTTCTTTTTCTTTCTCATTCAGCCACATATTTCCCAAAGCTTCTCATGGCTGTGCATCAGCCACATTCCTGACAGCACAGTCTAAATAGAGGCTGTTGAATGTTTTCTTTTCATTCTCTTTGGGGGAAATTATTATTTTAGTTTATTTAAATATTTAGAGACAGAGCCTCATGTAGCCCAGGCTGTCCGACACCTCCCCGTGTAACTAAGGTTGGCCTTGAACTCCTGATTCTTCCGCCTCCACCTCTGAAGTATTAGGATTGCTGGTGTGAGCCACCAGGTCAAGCTTCTCTTAGGAATTTAAGTCAAAATCTCACCAGTCTGTCTTTGTAATCATCCGAGGTCTGGGAGGTGGGGCACGAAGCCCAGGACTCGCCAAGCCTTCTGGCTTGTTTCTGGTCAGATCCGCAGTGCTGCGGGCCAGGGCTTGGTTCTGGTGCCCATTTGGTGAACTTTTATCATTTCTCTTCTTTTTGGTGGTGTATACTCTCAGAAATGCCTGAAGTAAATTATCCCATGGAGTGTTAATCTCCCCAGGCATCAAGTGTAGGGTGTCAATTTTTTCTCTTGTGACAGCCCACGATGCTATTCCATTTTCTGAAGTCGTGGAATTTTATGATGAAAACTTCATAGACTCAGTTGGAGTGATGGGCTAAGAACTATATGGGTGGGAAAAAAGTATAACTGTGGGATTTTTCCTTTTCTTCCCCTCTTCAACTTATTTCTAGTAAACGGAGGCTGGATGTTGGACTCTGGAGAAAGAATGCCAGCATGTAGCTTCTTCTTGAAAACTGCCCTGGGGAGAAAGAGACCTTCAATTATTTGGTAAGGAAGGGAAACTGCTGGGCCAAGGCACATGGCAGACTTTTTAAAGAAAGTCACTGTCGAAAACTTGTTATTATTGTGAAATAAAAGCTTATCAAACACCAGGGGGAAATGGCCGCCCTCGCTCCACCTGACTCCTTCTCTCCTGTCACCAGCGTGACAAAGAAGCCAGATGTTCAGCAGCTTCTCTGAAAGCAAGAAAAAGAATTTGAAGCAGGTGGGAGTTGTTGGGTCAGCTGCACACATTTACTGTGCCACTCGGGTGTGCTTCGTGTGGACACGAGCTTTTGCTTCTTTTCTCCCGCATGCCATTAGACATTGCATGCTGATGAAAAATGTGGGGATTAAATGGTAATTATGTGACACATGCATCACAGAGGGTAGGTCACATCACCCCATAAACTCCCTCATTCAGTTTGTACATGGGACAATGGAGATCCGGCTCAGAGGTTGAGAGCACTTGCTACTCTTGCATAGGATCCAGGTTCATTTCCCGGCATCCACATCATGGCTCACAACCTTCTGTAACTCCAGTTCCAGGAGATCTAATAGGCATTCAGGTGTACACATGAAATATGCAGGTAAGCTATTCATACACATAAAGTAAAATAAATAAATCTGAAAAATAAGCATCCATATATTGAACTATTGTCTAGAGTAACTGTTCAAGTTAAATGAATAAACACCACAGTAAAGGGCATTTTTTTGGTGCCCTGTGTGTTCAAGACTGCCTTGTTTTGGCAGTAGCATTCTGTTTTAAGTATGCCATGTGGATTTGACAAAGACAATGGATGATGAGCAAAAAATGAGAGATTCAGGTGGCATTAGATTAGACAACATTAGGTCTGTAGCAGGCTTTCTTTTTTGGGGGGGGGGCACCAACCAGCTCCCAAATCATGACGCAGAGACCTCTTAGTAGTTATGAATACTCGGCCTTAGCTTATGCTTATTTCTGGCTAGCTTTTTTTTCTTTAACCTTAATTAATCTGTTTCTCTTTATCTACTTTTTGCCTTTGAGCTCTTTACATTTCTTCCTGTATGTCCTACTCTGTGTCTGGCGGCTGCCTGGCTGGCTCTGAGTGTCTCCCTTGTTCTGCTCTTGCTCTTTTTGTTCTTTTCGAGCCTAGATTTCTCCTGTTATCTCTGCATGCCAGCCACGCCTATCCTTTTTCTGCCAACCTATTGGCCATTCAGCTCTTTATTAGACCAATCAGGTGCCTTAGGCAGGCAAGGTGAAACAAATGCAACACATTGTCACGTAATTAAACAAAGGCAGCACAAACAAACGTAGCCAAGGTCCCAACATTTCATTTCATGGAAAGAAAGTGAAAGTGGGGTGCAGAGAGATTAGGAGACACACTCAAGTCTGCACAGGTTCATGGACTGCGCCCCACATTCTTTCCATCCCCAACGTTTTGCTCTTTCCCTCACTATTCAGATGAGAAGGTGTGGACTATTTTAGGTCTAGAACATTTCAGGAAGGTGTATGTGTGTGTGAGTGTGTGTGTGTGCGTGCATGCGTGTGTGTATGTGTAGCAGAGATGGGTGACTTTTAGTTGGAGCATGAAAGAAGCAAGGAAGCCAGAGAGGTTAGTGACCACTGTTAACACACTCCTCCTAGCCAGTGCAACCTGTTTCTGCCCCCTCCTCTTGTCTCTTTCTGCCCTAATCCAGTGACATCAGCCTTTGGTGGCTTCCCTGATCCTTGCACTCAGGACACACACACAGACCAACCTCAGATCCACGTGATTTTACAACTTAGTTACTTCCCAGCTCTTCTATAAGGCTGTCCCTACCGCCACAGACCTGACTCAAATGTCGTCACCCATTATTGACACGTCCTTTACAGACTCCTAATAGGTGTGTTCATGGTCCAGTTTTGTCACCTTAACCCATCTTTGCAGCCAGAGTGACTGAAAACTGCAGTTCTGAATGTGAAATGTCTCTCAGACCCGTGTGTCTGAATAGATGGTGGAGCTGTCTCAGGGGGAGGGGGTTGTGGGAACTTGGGGATGTGGGATCTCCAGAGGAAGTAGGGACAGGTTTAGGAAGTAATCATGTTTCCAGTTCTGGCCTTTCCTTCTTCCTGCCTGTGGCGGCATCAGCAAGTAGCCACCTCCTGCTCCCAACACTAAGAACCCAGTGAATCCTAATGGAGCGCTCTCACCCTGACGAACCCCTCTGAGACTGAGACTAAATAAGCCTTTCCTCCCTCGTGTGACTTCTGTCAGACATTTGGTGACAGTGATGTAATAATAATGAGTTCATATCACCACTAAGAACCTTCCCACACACGAGTTATTGCTGGGAAAAACCCTCGATTCCTTGATGACCAGCACAAGCTAGCTGCTCTGGGAAGGAAGCGGTGGATATCCCAGAGTGGCTGGTGGAGGGAAGGAGGCAGGTGTCCCTTGTGGCTGGTAATCTTTATGTTTCGGATGGGATATGTCCCCCACAGGCTCATGTATCTGGATAGGTAGTTCCCAGATATGACACTGTTTGGGGAAATTATGGGTCCTTAGATGGACCTACCTGGAGGAAGTGGATAGGCAGGGGTGGAAAGAGTCAGTTTAGAGCACCACTTCAGCTCTGGTTCACCTTCCTGACTGCTGGTGCTATAAGCAGCCACCTCATGATCCCACTGCCTCAGCCACATTGCCGAACCTGCTTGACCATAATAGCCTGACCATATGGTTTCAACAGTGAGTCAAAATAATCCCTTCCTCTGCTGAATTGCTTTTTATTAGGTATTTTGTTGCAAACGCAGCACACACACACACGCACACTCATGCACACACGCACACGTGCACGTACACTCACATGTGTGTGCATGCTAACACAGCAATGTTGACTTGTTGGAAGAGTGAAAGGGGCTCTCCAGGAGATGAGGTCAAGGCTCAGATACCAAGGCACAAAAGAAAAACTAGAATTCCGAGATTCTGCTCAGACATTGTTGGCAGGTGATGCTCAGAGAAACACACGAAATGGTGTGGGAACAGCTGGCTGTGGGCGTGTCGCTTTGGCCACTGTAAGTTTGCTCCCAGAGAGTCCTCCGAATTTCCCTATGAGACCTTAAGGAAGAGTTTTCTTCTCTGGGATAAGAGCCAGATAGCTTTAAATCTTAGAATAATTTATTATGAAAATCAAGACCAGCTGGAATCAGAGGAGCAGTGTTGCTTCTGTGTGTCATAGAGGAGTCAAGGCAAGGTCACCTCTCCCTACTGGCTCCATCAGCCCTACGGCATGGCCTTGACTGACCAAGGAAAGGAACTTTAAAGTAGTGATTAGTTCAACTTTTGTGAGAAGCCCTGGCCATAGACATCTCAAGACAGCAGAGTCCAGGATGATGGACCTGTAATTTCAGTACTTCTGGGGTGGAGGCAGGAGGATTGCTGTGAATTCCAGGCCAACTTGGGCTACCTAGTGAGTTCCAGACCAGTCTGCACTACAGAAAAAGAAGGAAAAAGTAGAAAAGATATACTTTCTTCTGACCGTGCTAGAGTGCTAGGCTTTCCTTTGACCCCTGTGACGCTGGCCTCTCAGCACTGCCAGAAGAGCAGGCGGTGAAAGGCCCATGATTCAGTGGCAGCCTCCTCTTCTTTTTTACATCGGAGTGAGTCACAGAATCAGAATGCCTCAGAAATGCACAGCCAGAGGACTCAGGTGTCACCAATCCACAGTCACTTTACAGCAGAGTAGGCAGACACTCAGCAGGTAAATGTCAGTCATCACAGAACTAGCTAGTTCCTGAGGCGACCTCAGAGGCTGCATGGCTCATCGCGCAGGACTGTTTCTGCATCAGGGGCTGCATGGCTCATCGCGCAGGACTGTTTCTGCATCAGGGGCTGCATGGCTCATCGCGCAGGACTGTTTCTGCATCAGGGGCTGCATGGCTCATGGTGCAGGACTGTTTCTGCATCAGGGACAGCATGGCTCATCGTGCAGGACTGTTTCTGCGTCAGGGGCGGCATGGCTCATCGCGCAGGACGGTTTCTGTATCAGAAGCCGGTACAAGTTGGCCCCCTCAGCTGTAACATCAGTGTTCTTCAGCAATGTTCAGAGACTGCATTTTGTACATGAGCACATAGCATAGCCAGTGCTATTTTGTTCAAACCATGCAATGAACCTGGACTCTCAAAGCCTCATTCTGTTTGTTCCAAGCATGAGTCTGGCTGGGATGACGAATGTTCTTGTGCGTTTTCAGATGGAAAAGAAAGGAAGAGAATAGAGGAAGACTAGGAAGGCAGGAGTGGGGCTGCTCTGCCTGGTGTCTCTGCCAAGTGTTCTGGACTCCTGGGACTCTACCCAGACTACTTCAGAAAGCTTGTCCAAGAAACCTAGAAGGTTTCTCTAGTGCCAGCATAACCCAATTCATTTTGGAACAATAGTAGTAAGCCCTGAATGTACAGAAACTGGTAATGCAGGAGTTAGCCCTCAAAAGACTTCAAATCGAGAGAAGGCAGACAGATGTAGAAATCCACTGGCTGCTGTCAGAGCTGAAGCAACGAGTCCTTTGCGAGCAGAGGAAGTGGAGAACTAGCAGGTTAGGAGGAAGAAAATCGAGGCTGGTTTGGGGATGTGGCATTTGAGTTAGACCTTCAAAAATAGACACTGTCAAGGATGGAGTGATCTCTCAACGGCTAAGAGCACTGGTTGCTCTTTCAGAGGACCTGGCTTAATTTCTGGCACCCTCATGGGGACCTCATAAACACCTATAGCTCCAGTTCTAGGGAATCTGATCCCCTCTTCTGGCTCGGCAGGCATCAGGCTCACACAAGTTGCATCAATACACATGCAGGCAAAGTACACATAACATAAAATAATAAATAAAAATAAATCTATTTTCTAAGATGGGCACCGTTTCAAGAGGTAGAAAAAGGCACTTTAGACTGGACACATGCATCAGCCAACACTGTAAGGGATGAACCTGTTGTAACTGGGCTCAAGGACAGCAGGTGGGCATGAATGCAGCACTCTGTCCACAGGGAGCCACGGTGGAAGAAAAGCAAGGCAAAATACCTATACACATACAAAATAATACATAAAAAAACATTTGGGGCTCAGGGCAGGGAAGGCAGGGTGGCAGGAGGGTGAGGCAGTGGTCACATCACATCTGCAGTGAACGGGCACAGGAAGGGGACCGCTGTACTCAGGTAGCTTTCCTCTCTTTTTGTTCAGTCTGGGACCCCAGCCCACAATTCCTGACATTCACATCCAGGGATGATTTCCCTTCCATAGTTAAACATCTGGAAACACCTTCACAGACATTCCCAGAAGTGTGTCTTCTGGGTGATTCCACTAGTTGGGTTGACAATGAAGATGAACTGTGACAAGGGGTATTTATGAGAGCAACAGCTGCCACTCACAGCAGCCTTAAAAGAAGTCAGCATGCTACAAGCCGGGACTGAGGTCCTGAGAACAGCTAAGCACCAACACACCAAGAGAGACCTGCCTCGGGAACTGCCTCACAACAAGCAAACCTCAACAGACAGTAAATGACCTATGCACGAATCCAGGAAAGAAAATAAGTTGATGTCTAAAGAGGAAGTACAAATAAAAGAAAAGCAGATGTGTGCATTAATGTATTTTAAAAATTAAATAAATGATTACATTCCAAAAACCTAAGTATTTATTAAGTACCTGTCGTATGTCAGCCTCAGCGTTTCCCCCCCAATGCCTGGAAAGCCAAATTAAGTTCTGAAATTGCTCCGTGAGAGTAGAATCTGAATGAAATGAGTGAGTTAGTGGGTAGTAACAGTTATCATAAAGTTACCATACCCAACCCAAGCTAGTTTGTGGGACCCATTCCTAGTTCCATTGCTAAAAGTCTGATGTTCTGCAAAGCCCTGAGTCTTGGGCAAAGCAGGGAGGTTGACCATTGGACAACAAGTTCTAATGGCTTCAAGCTTCTGCTAGCATGAGGTTTTACCCGGACATTTCTCCCACTGGAGCATCTTCTCTGCTGGGCTGCGCAGATCACAGCCCAATTCCAGCTATTTCCTGGCCGTCATTCCCATATCTGCTGGGACACTCATCAGGAAACGTGAGGCACACTGCAGGTGGGCTCGTCCCATGACATCCCTTCCTTTACTGCGTCTTCTTGCTCTGCCATGGGAAAGTCTGAGTGTAGGTGATAATTCATTTCCATTGCCAACTCCATTGGATTAAGAAACACCTAGAGCTTTAGTGAGACGCCTCCTTTGGGTGTGTCTGTGAGGATGTTTCCAGGGAGGGTTAATTAACAGAAGAAATCCTACCCTGTGTAAGGGTGGTACCAACCCCTGGGCTGGGGTTCCGGACTGAATTAAAATAGAGAAAACAGTCAGCAGACCCTCGCACTCCCTGTTGCTGGCTCCTGATGGTCCCAGATGTGAGCAAACAGCCTCCCACTCCAGCCAGGATGTCTTCTGTCACAGTGGACTGTACTCCTAGACCTTGAGCCCAAATGAGTCCTTCGTCCTATAAGCTGCTTCTTTTGGATACTTTGTCATAGCAACAAGGGAAGTAACTAATAGTGTACCTCTAGTGCTCTAGAACATTTTATGGGATATTAGTCCATTTTTCTTACTATTGCAAAATACCCCAAACTGTTAATTATATAAAGAAAGGAGGCTTAGTTTGAAGCATGTTTTTGTCCCATGATCAAGGGCCTACGTCTGGTGATGGTCTCCTTGTGCATAGGTCTTAAGGCTGAGACAGTACAGATTATCACATGGCAGAAGACAGGGACGATTCTTTGTCTCTTTTCTTAAAAAGCTTCCAGCATTCAATCCTAGATTCCTTGTGCTGATGACTCTCATACCATTCTAGTCAACACCCAAGTGCTTGGCCTCCAAATACCATAGTCAGGTAGTATTTCCACTCTCACAATACCCCACAAAGTATTTTCAACACATAAGCCATTGTGGAACCCATGCAAACCACATCCAAAATACAGCCTCAGAGCTGTGAGTTCCTCCCAGGCATTGCTCCCTTGTTCCTCGGCATAGCCAGAGGAACCTGTAATTTTCAGTGGCCATCACAGTGACAGGGTGAGCAGGATAGAATAGCTAGACAGTGGCTTCCTGTAGCATATGCTAAGTTCAGATCTAGACCAGGCTCCCAGAAATAGGCAGTTTTGAATGCATGCAAAAGGAGAGAGAGAGAGAGAGAGAGAGAGAGAGAGAGAGAGAGAGAGAGAGATCACATTCACACTGTCCTGCTATCCATGGTTAAGATTTTTGACAAAGATCTTTTTAACTTTTTGCATGCTGTTATTTTATCTCTTTTGGTAAAGTATCAATTTTACGAGTTTAACTCTGAAAATCAGAAATTCTGAATATAGTTCTTCAAGTTCAGTTTTAGAAATATAAGCTATGATTTGCTATGAAGGATTGAATCCACATAAGTTCCTGAGATGTAAATGCTCTGTTGAATATGTCTTGCTAAGAAAAGATGAAGAAAGAAAGATTTAAGAATATTCACTTGACCTTCGAGGGAGTAGGCCAGAGCCAGAGACCTCTGTGGGACAGGCCCAAGTCAGGGACCTCTGTGGGAGTGGGCCCAGGCCAGGGACATCTATGGAAACAGGCCTGAGCCAGTGCCCTCTCCCAGAGCAGGCCTGAGGCAGAGAACTCCACAGGAGCAGGTACAAGGGAGCCACTGCTGAGGGAACCAGAGACCTCTGCTGCACAGGGTGCAAATCAGCAACCTCTGAGGTAGCAGGCCTGAGCCAATGACATACACCAGAGCCGGTCAATCCAGCAGCCTCCACTGGGGCAGGCCTAAGCCAGTGACCTCTGCCAGAGTAGGCCCAAAGCAGCAACCTCAGCAGAAAGAGCCCCAAGCAAGCAATCTCTGGGAGCAGGCCCGAAGGACCCCAACTACACCAATGACAGGACAAGATGGGTAGACAAGGCAAGAACACACGCAACACCACAAAGAGCAACACGACACCAGTAAAATCTAGAGACTCAACAACAGCAAGACTTGAACAACCAACTATAGATGAAGCAGAAAAAAATGACCTAAAAAATAACTTTAGGAGAATGTTTGAGGCCCTTAAAGAGGAAATAAAAAATTCTTTCAAAGAAATGGAGGAAAAGACAAACAAAAAATTGGAAGACATCAACAAATCCCTTAAAGAAAACCAAAAAAAACAATCAAACATACGAAAGTGCCATGGACTGTCTCAGGGGAGTCCCTGAGACCATGGGAGAATCAGGGTCTTGGTACCAGGAAGGCACAAGTTCGGCGAATGACAGACAGACACAACACACAAGAGAGTGGTTGGAATCTGCTGCAACTTTACTGAATTCATGTTGTCATTATATAGTAAAAGAACAAACCAGAAGATCACGTATCATTAGTCGGTACAGTATGAAAGCTTCTTTTAGTCACGTCAGCGATGAGCAGGTGTTAGACATAACACATCCTTAGAAGGGGAACTCTTGTCCTTGGGAACATAAACCTCAGACAAGTAGTTTCATTTTATCTAGGAATAGAAGTTTCTGTCTCATATTTACTATCATGGCCCTTCCTTTTTCTCACCCTTTCTTTATCTCCTCTAGTGACTCTCTGCATCTACTGAAATATACTTCTTTGTATTTTCTTATGTAGCAAACACCATTGGGATTGGGATCTAGCAAGCCTATCCATAAACGATAGAGCTAAATAATTCTGCTTTTGTCCCTCAAATATCATATATTTATGACTATCATCCTCATATCTTCCTGTGTATGGAATGGGGTCACCTGGTGACTCAGTTGTACTCTTGGGTGGTTTCTACCATATATCCCTGATCCTAAGCTTTATTAACCCATGAGCCTTACGTGTTGGAATACTCAATCTTGCAAGGGATTTTTTTTCCTAGTTTCTTTATTCCCAGAATCGGGGTTTCCTAACAACATCTGGATCTTAACCTATGTTTCCCCCAAATCATCAGTTCTTTCTAGGAAAAGTTCCCGCTGCTGTAACTCATCCATAATGCCCCCCCCCCATTGATCTCTTATTGCTATCATCCAGAATTTGCACAAGGGCTTGAAACACTGGAGGCATCTCGAGCATTGTTTTAGTATCATTATCAGAATTATCAATCCCAGGAACATCAAGGGGTAAAATTATACGTTTTGGCGAAGTATAGCGAAGAACATTATCAGGAAACAGGAAAGGATAGCAGAGGCAGCTAACCATCTATGACAGTGGTGAGTATATAATCTTGAGTTCAAGTTCATGACCTGAGCTGATTGTTAAGGAACCACCGAAGGCCTATTTGCGAATGGCACAAACCCCCAGCCTGTGTCCTCCAGACCAGAGGCATCGTTGTCACACAGGTGACACCGCAGTGGGTGTGGCATGAAAGAAACTATTCAAGACTTGAAAACTGAAATAGAGACAATAAAGAAAACACAAGTCAAGGGAATTATAGAAACACACAAAATAAAATCACCAACAACAAAAACTAAAATAACAGGAGATAGCAATCACTGGTCATTAATATCCCTTAATATAAATGGACTCAACTCACCTATAAAAAGACACAGGCTAATTGACTGGATACCAAAACAGAATCCATCCTGCTGCATATAAGAAACACACTTCAACCTCAAAGACAGACATTGCCTCAGAGTAAAGGGTTGGAAAAGAATTTTCCAATAAAGTTGACCTAAGAAACAAGCTGATGTAGCTATCCTAATATTTAACAAAATTCAAACTAAAAATCAATCAAAAGAGACAAAGAAGGACATTTCATATTAGTCACAGGAAAAATCCATCAAGAGGAAATCTCAATACTGAACATTTATGCCCAGAATACAAGAGAACCCTCACATGTAAAAGAAACACTTCTAAAGCTTAAATCACACATTAATCCACATACACTAATAGTGGGGGACTTCAGTACCCCACTCTCACTACTGGACAGGTCTGTCAGACAGAAAATTAACAGAGAAATGAAACTAACAGATGTTATGACTCAAATGGGCTTAACAGACATCCAAACGTAAAAGAATATACCCTTTCCTCAGCACCTCATGGTACCTTCTCAAAAATTGACCACATACTAGATAACAAAACAAATCTCAACAGATACAAAAAAATTGGAATAACCCCATGTATCTTATCAGATCACCAAGGCTTAAAATTAGAATTCAACAGCAACACTAATTCCAGAAAGCCCACAAACACATGTGGTGCGGAAGAATTGTCTGTATTCTGTCAGTCATGATTTAAGTAAACGCTGATTGGCCATTAGCCAGGATCTATAGGTGGGACAACCAGACAGGAAGTAGAGGCGGAGCAAGGAGAATAGGAGAATTCTGGGAAGCAGGAAGCTCTCCTGAGACTCCTGCCCAGACCATCAAAGAAGCAGGATGTGACCTGCCCCACTGAAAAAGGTACTGAGCCATGTGGCTAACATAGATAAGAACATTGGGTTAATATACCTTATAAGAACTAATACTTAGCCTGAGCTAATAGGCCAATCAGTTTATAACCTAATGTAGACTCTCTGCGTGATTTTCTTTGGGACCTAAATGGCTGGGGGACCAGGCAGGACATAAACCCCAATAAGCAGGCCTATCATGTTACACACATGGAAATTAAACAATGCTCACCTGAAGCATCAGTGGGTCAAGGAAGAAATTAAAGACTTCCTAAAATTCAATGAAAATGACCACACAACATACCCAAATTTATGGGACACAATGAAAGCAGTGTTTAGAGGAAAGTTCATAAAGAAGCTGGAAAAATCCCACACTAGAGAATTAACAGAATATTTGAAAACTCTAGAAAAAAAGTAGTATCTAGTTCTCACCCAGGAGAACTAGATGGCAGGAAATAATTGAATTGAGAGCTGAAATCAACAAAATGGAAACAAAGAAAACAATACAAAGAATCAATAAGACAAAGAGTTGGTTCTTCGAGAAAATCAACAAAATAGACAAACCTTTATCCAAACTAACCAAAAGGCTGAGAGGAAATACCCAAGTTAACAAAAACAGAAATGAAAAGGGGGACATAATAACAGACACAGAGGGAATCCAGAGAATCATTAAGTTGTATTTCGAAAACCTGACTACACAAAATTGGAAAACTTAAAGGAAATGGACAACTTTCTGGATAAATATCACTTACTGAAATTAAATCAAGATCAAATAAGCAAATTAAATAGACCTAAAACTGTTAAAGAAGTAGAAACAGTCACCAAAAGTCTCCCAACCAAAAAAAGCCCAGGACCAGATGGTTTCAGCTCAGAATTCTACAGGATTTTCAAAGAAGAACTAACACTAATACTCCTCAAATTGTTCCACACAATAGAAACAGAAGGAAAATTGCCAAACTCTTTTTATGAGGCTACAATTACTCTGATACCCAAACCACAGAAAGACATTACTAAGAAAGAGAATTACAGACCAATATTACTCATGAACTTGTATGACAAGAACTTTAAATCTTTGAAGGAAGAAATTGAAGAAGACAACAGAAAATGGAAAGATTTCCCATGCTCTTGGATAGGTATAATTAACATAGTAAAAATGACAAATTTACCTAAAGCAATCTACAAATTCATTGCAATGCCCATCAAAATCCCAGAAAATTTCTATACAGACCTCAAAAGAACAATACTCAACTTCATATGGAAAGGTAAAACACCCAGGATAGCCAAAACAATCCTGTACAATATAGAAACTTCTGGAGGTATCACAATCCCTGACTTCAAACTCTACTACAGAGCTACGGTACTGAAAATAGCCTGGTATTGGCATAAAAACAGACAGGAAGACCAATGGAACCAAATCAAAGACCCAAATATAAATCCACACACCTATGAACACCTAATTTTTGACAAAGAAGCAATAAATATAAAATGGAAAAGAGAAAGCATATTTAACAAATGGTACTGGCATAATGATATCAACATGTAGAAGAATAAAAATAGACCCGTATCTATCCCCACGCACAAAATTCAAGTCCAAATGGATGAAAGACCTCAACATAAAGCCAACCACACTGAACTTATAGAAGAGAAAGTGGGAAGTACATTTGAACGCATTGGCACAGGAGACCACTTCCTAAATATAACTCCAGTAGCACAGACACTGAGAGAAACAATTAATAAATGGGACCTCCTGAAACTGAAAAGCTTCTGTAAAGCAAAGGACATGGTCAACAAGACAAAATGACAGCCTATAGAATGGGAAAAGATCTTCACCAACCCTACATCAGACAGAGGTCTGATCTCCAAAATATACAAAGAACTCAAGAAATTGGTCATCAAAAGAACAAGTAATCCAATAAAAAAAATGGGGTACAGACCTAAACAGAGAACTCTCAACAGAGGAATCTAAAATGGCTGAAAGACACTTAAGGAAATGCTCAACATCCTTAGTCATCAGAGAAATGCAAATCAAAACAACTCTGAGATTCCATTTTACACCTGTAAGAATGGCCAAGATCAAAAACACTGATGACAACTTATGCTGGAGAAGATGTGGGGTAAAGGGAACACTCCTGCATTGCTGCTGGTGGGAGTGCAAACTTGTGCAGCCCTTTTGGATATCAGTGTGGCAATTTCTCAGAAAATTAGGAAACAATCTTTCTCAAGACCCAGCAATACCACTTTTGGGCATATACCCAAAGGATCCTTAATCGTGCCACAAGAACATGTGCTCAACTATGTTCATAGCTCTATTGTTTGTCATAGCCAGAACCTGGAAACAACCAAAATGCCCCTGGATCAAAGAATGGATAAAGAAAAATGTGGTACATTTACACAATGAAGTACTACAGAGAAGAAAAAAATAACAATATCTTGAAATTTGCAGGCAAAATGGTTGGATCTAGAAAAAATCATATTGAGTGAGGTAACCCAGACCCAGAAAGACAAATAAACATGTACTCACTCATAAGTGGCTTTTAGACATAAAGCAAAGAAAACCAGGTCACAATTCACAATCCTAGAGAACCTAGACAACAATGAGGACCCTAAAAGAGACATACATGGATCTAATCTACATGGGAAGTAGAAAAAGACAAGATCTCCTGAGCAAATTGGGAGCATGGGGACCATGGGAGAGGGCTGAAGGGGAGGGGATAAGAAGGGGGGGAAATGTATAGCTCAATAAAATCAATTAAAAAATAAATTAATTAATCTCTATTATATCTGGGGAAAAAAGAATATTCATTTGCTAACAAGTATTACACATTCATTGCATATACTGCACTTATATTTGCTATAACATATATACACTAATATATGCTATAATATACACACATTTATATATGTTATAATATATGCTATAATATCTGTACATTTATATATGTTATAATGTCTATAAATTTGAGGAACAGCATAGATGGAGCAATTAGACAAAAGGAGCAATACTTATAGTCAGATTTAAATATATATGTCTTATGCCCTAAATCATAACAGTAACTACCATTTAATATTCAATAATTTGGGAATAAAATGTGAAAATGTGATTAATATCTTTAAAAAACGTTGTGAGTGTGTTTGTGTGTGTGTGTGTGTGTGTGTGTGTGTGTGTGTGTGTGTGTGTGTGTTGTAGCATGTAGAGGGCAGAGGACAAGTTTCAGGAGTCATTTTTCTCCTCCCATCATATGGGTCCTGGAGATCAAACTTGGGCCATCAGGCTTGGCAGCAAGTGTTTAGTCAGCCTTGCCAGCCCATAATTACTCTTTTATATAGATTATAATGTGCTTGCAATAGGAAGTTGGGTGGTTCTATTGGCTGTATGACTATGACAGATAACTTCACTTTCTTATTTGATCTATAAATGAAATTATTAGACTTGTGTTTTCTCTCCTGTTCTCCATGTTGTGGAATATTCCTTTACAGTGTGTGAAGATGTGTCACTGTGATTGGTTTAATAAAGAACTGAAAGGCCAATTACTAGGCAGGAGATATAGGCAGGACTTCTGGGGACAGAGCGCTCTGGGCAGAAGAAAGGTGGAGTAAGCAGCGATGGCAGAGGGAACTATGCACAAGGAGAGTTGAGAGCCAGAGTCACATGGCAACACATTGATGAATACAAATGGGTTAATTTAAGTTATTAGAGCCAGTGGGACAAGCCCAAGCTATAGGCTGAGCTTTCATAATTAATTATAAGTATTTGTGTCATTTTTTCGTGAGTTTATGGCACAAAGATAAACCTGTTTACACATGTCACCCGGAGTCTTAGGCAGAGGACACTAGCTGGCTTCTCTACATCTATAGCAAGAAAACACAGCTCCTTGCACTTGATCAAAATGCACAGAGTAATCTCTTCGTTTTCAAATCTTGGAATGCAGGGTGGCTCATTGCACACCTATCCTATAATTCTCTACAGAGCTGATTTTTTCTGAAGGTATTTTTCACTCTCATTTTCACAGGGACATGGGGTGCTGCTACAGCAGAGATGCCAGCTGCCATTCAGGTGTCGGTGCTGTATTGCCCAGGCTCCGCCTAGACAGACCCTAGAATCTGACATGGTGAACCTCCATGTGCTCTTCCTGGGGCCTAGGGTAGCAATGGAAACTTTGAGGGTCAAGAAAAACTGGAAACTCTTGGGTGTCTTTCCCATTTCATCAAGAGTGAATTTCCTTGCTAGATTCTTTTAGTTGCAAGCAATAAAGATTCACTATTAATACAAGCTGAAATTTTCAGTGGAAGAAGAAAAAGTAAGTAAAAGGTGTATGGATGGAGGAAAAAGAAAATGGTGTTTGTTCATGGATGATATGGTGATCTAATACTAAAAAAAAATGTGAAATAATTGACAAAAGCAAACCGCACTGCTGTGCGTGTGTGTAGCAGGAGTTTGGGGTGCCAAGCTAACCCACCTATTCAATCCCTTCTTTCTGTACCAGCAGTGAGCAGTGGAAGATGCTACTGAATACACAGCACCATTCTTAAAAGGGGGAGAGGGCATTCAGTATAAGATTAAGGCAAGTGTTTTAGGACAGCAGGAACCCACACAGCAATCTGTCCAGTACTTTCCTGGGCTTCCAATTTAGCTTGTTGTTCTACGGCCTTGTGGACAGCACTCAGCTCTGGGTTTGACCTGAGGGCTGGCCTCTGACAGCATCCTTTCCAGATACATGACTGTATGACTATTAAATCACTTTAGACTTGAGTATTTGGCATCTTAGATGACAGTTACAAGTTTTTTTTCCTGTAGGATTGTGGTAAGGAGCCACATGTGATTAATCTCCTTGAAAACACATTGTGTGTGTGTGTGTGTGTGTGTGTGTGTGTGTGTGTGTGTTATGTATATTATACCATGTTACCCATGTAGAGGTCAGAGGACAAGTTGCAGGAGTCATTTTTCTCCTCCCATTATGTGGATGGATCCATTCCTGTGGATGCTGTGCAGATGCATAGCTAGAACTTAATAATTAACTATTAGGATTGCTTTTAATAATAAGTCTTTTATCTTTTTTCTGCCTGTGGCTGGATTTTCTTCACTCCATTGGACACAAGTCCAGTCAACCCCAATGCTGGTCTTACCTTCTAGTCCACAGTGCCCCTGTCCAAACTAAATTAAAGATGATTCAGTTTTTCAACCAAGTCCCAGAAAGAAAGCTTTCATCCAACTGTGCTCAGAAGACAGGTGACCCCAGCCATGCAGAGTTAAACTGTATGTGTGATGTCTTAGTTAGGCTATGATAAACATGACCATAACAACTTGGGGGAGAAAAGGGTTTATTTTTAGCTTACAGTTCCACAGCATAGTCCGTTGCTGAGGGACACCAGGCCAGGAACCTGGAGGCAGGAAATGAAACAAAGATCCCAGAAGACCTCTGCTTACTATCTTGTCCTCTGAGACTTGCTCATCCTTCTTTCTTATAGCAGCCAGGACCACCAGACCACAAGTGTCCCCGCCCACAGTGAGCTGGGCCCTCCCATACAATCATCAACAAAGAAAGCACAACACAAACTTGCCCATAGGCCAATCTGGTGAGGTCAGTTCACCCTTTCAAAATGACTCTATCTTGTTTCAGGTTGACATAAAGCTAGCCAGCTTATGTGGGGAAGCCAAGGAAGCATGGATGGTGATGCTGGAGTCAGGAGTGACAGCAGAGGAGAGGGACAAGGGTGGTGTTGGCAGGAGGGGAAGGTGGGAGGGTGTGCTTAGGGAAACTGAGGGAGGAGGTATGCTTGCAGGGAGGAAATGGGAGGAGATGGGGGAGGTGTTTGGAAGGGAGGTAATGAAGGAAGGGTGGCATGGGGAGGTGATGGGGGGTTATGGGCGGGGGAGGTGATGGGGGTTTATGGGCGGGGGAGGTGATGGTATACATCTTCAAAGAAACACTCGTTGTCTTTATAGGCTGCTTCCTCTTCCTGTAGTGGCTGAGCCCAGCAACTGTGCAGTTTGTACTCTTGTGTGGCAGTTTGATGGGCAATGTCGATTTTTCTATCAGCGGATACAGGCTGCCCATGCAGCTCACAAAGCATGATGTCCATGAAGATATTTCCAGAAAAGGTTAGCATGTGTGTCAATAGACTGAGTAAAGAAGATACGCTCTCATTGGCATGCATGGCATCAGCCAGCACACATGGCATCGGCCAACCCATTTCAGACCTGATCAGAACAAAGAGGTGGATAGCCCAGCTCCTAGCTTCTGGGCCTTTGGGACTCATTACAACACTGTCTTTCCTGAACCTCTGGCTCAAATACAATGATGGGGCACTTTAGCCTCCATAATTATGTAAGCCAATTGTACATTATAAACTATTTACTTTCTGTCTGTGCATCTATCATCTGTTGTCTATGTATCTACCTACCTATGTATAGATCATCTATCTATTTGCTGTCTATCCATCATTTGCCCTCTATATATCTCTATTCCTATCTACCTGCATCTATCACTTATCTGACTACCTACATGTCACCTGTCTACTTATATAATCATTGACACTTATTTACTTACCTTCCTGTCTAGCCATTCCTGATTAGTCTAGATCTTCATTTTGCTCATTCCAGTGTTGTTGCTTGCCACTGTGACGAAAGAATGGACAGAAGTGCTTTGAGGATGGATCTAATTTGGCTTGTGGCTTTAGTCCATCATGGTGGGAAGGCACAGCAGCTGTGGCCGTGGAAGACTCTGCCTGGCTTGTTACATCTTCATCGATGAGAAGGCAAAGCACTCAGGCAGGAGCCAGAGATGAGCATCATTCTTACTTTCTCACCAAGTTTCCACAGTCCCCCAAAAGAGTGCCATAAGATGGTGATCAGGTGTTCCAATGTGCTGATGGAGCCACAGCAACTGAGGTGCCGTCCATACTTCCGATTCTGTACCCGTGTGCTCCCTCCGTGCTCTTTTATTTCTGTCTTCCATCTCTTAGAATCACAGCTCACACCAGGAAGGCCCGAAGGGTGGAAGTATATGGCCTCCCTTCTCCCAGGGCAGCTGTAATGTGCTCTCACAAGCTCCCCTGCTGGGCTGGGGCTGAACTTGGAAGACAGCAGGCTCCTTTCCCACTTCCACTTCCTCAGTATCACCTGAATGCATCACACGGGGATCCTGTTTTCTGAGCTCTGTTGGATGTATTCCTGCAATCCTACAGCTCTGGGCTGGGCCCGAACTCGATGAGATCCACGAATGAACATAAAAAAGAAAGAAAGAAAGAAAAAATTCCTAAAGGGAAAAGCCTTTGGATCCGTGGGGATTTGATCCTCTCTTCCCTCATGCCCTGTGGGCCACATCCACCAAGAAGTTGTTAGGCGTCCTGCTTTCCAGGCTGGTGCTCTTGTCTCATGGTTTAATTGGTCTGGTACGTGCCTGCATCATTGATGCCCCCATCCCCTTTCTATTTCCCCTTCCTGCTGAGAGAGAACTTTCATGGTTATTCCTAGATTGTATCTATTCACATACATGAATATGTATGTATAAATACTCAGCATGTGTGAGCACATACACATGCACTCTATATTGCAATAGTAAATCATCGCTGTCCACTTGACAAGATTTGGAATCACCTAGGAAACGCTTTGCTGGGTGTGTATAGGGGCATTTCAGGAATTTCTGACTAAGATGGGAAGACCTAATCTGGGTGAGGGAGACGCCAGTCCCTGGGCTGGACCTCACACTGATTAAAAGGTGAGAGGTCAGGAGACTGGAGAAACATCTCATTAGTTAAAAACACTTGCTGCTTCTGCGGTGGACTGGGGTTCGGTTCCCAGCACCCACATCGGCCGGTCACAACCATCTGTAACTCCAGTTCCAGGGAATCAGACACCCTATCTAATCTCTGAGGGCACTTAGACACACATGTGGAGCACATACTTACATACATACATATAGGCACACATATAGGCACATAAAATAAAACAAAATAAATTTTACTACTAATAATAACAATAATAAATTATTAGCCTTTTTTTTTTAAGGAGGGGACAGTGGGATGCTCAGCTCTCTCTGCTTCCGAATCGTGGATGCGATGTGGCTGGTCACTTTACATTCCCACTACCAGCCTTCCGACCCTCAAAACAAACCCAAACAAACCCTTTCTTCCGTAAATTGCTTCTACCAGATGTTTCGTCATCGTGAAGAGAACAGCAGCTAACTGTGTATCTACAAAGGCGTAGTCAGTCAGCAAACAGATCTCTGCAGCCGGCTTATTTACTTACCCATACATGGCCAACAAGGTGTCTATCCTTTTCTCTCCTTTGCTTTGTTAGGTGTAAGCACACGTATGCTTTTATGAACTTACGGTTGATATGATTTGATGTGTGTGCATGTTGTGAAATGATCACAGTTAAGGCAGTTAACACTCTCCACCTTTATGTTTGGGATGATAAGAACATTGAAGACCTAATCATTTAGCAAATTGTTGTGTATTTACTATTGCTAGCTATAATCACCCTCTACATTAGATCCTCAGAATTTAGCGTCTTATGCCTGAAAATCCATTTTAACTCTAAAAAAATATAAAGAAAAGAATAAAGAAAAAGCTGAATTCTTGCTGCCATGGGCAGTGCTTGTCTGAAATGCAGGGTGAGAAGGCTGTGCTGGGAGGCGGGATGAGAGGAGGCATTTCTAGGACATGCTTTCAGCTCAGCTGACCCTCTCCTGGTGATGCTCCTAATTCTAACTGCAGGGTCGGAGCTATTGGGAGAATCATTCTGAACGGTGCTCCCCAGGGGCCTCCTCAGGGCTGGATCCAAGCCAGCAACTTCTTTGGGTCAATGGGGACAATCTTTGATCTGGGCCAATCTCAGAATGAGGCAGATGAAATGCTCATTGGAAGGTGGGGTCTGAGCATCTCTAGCTTCTAGCTCATTTCAAATGAAAATGTGATGCCTATACACAATGGCGTTTGTGAGAATGCTGCAATTGGCCAGCAAGCTGAGAAGGAGTGGTGGTGGGGTGTCTGAGCCTAATCGGGACGGCTATACCACCCCTCCAGGAACTCTGCCATACACATCCATCTTTGGGGGGCTAAAGACTTACCTAGTGTTAAAAGGCAGCCCTTCTGTGAACACATTTTCTTGTCACTTTAACTGGGACTTCCTTTTATTACAAGTGGCAGAAACATGAAGCAGGATGAGCGTGAAAGAGGCTCTGGTTGGCTCGCTAAGCCCCACAGACCGGCTGGAAGCACAGAGAGATTATGTGCCAGAACTCTGTTAATCAGAACTGTTTCTTCCATTTGTCAGGCCCTCTTGCCACTGAGTTGGCTACATCTCCAGGGAACAAAGATGTCCTCCAGCAGCACCTGCTCACTTCCCAGCCTCCAAGGAGAGGGCAGCTCTTTCCCTCTCACCCCAGTTCAAATATCAGCATCATTTCTCTTTGGCATCTAAGGCATGTGGCTATCTATGGACCACTCACTATGACTGATGGATAAGACTTCAGTGGGTACCAAAGACTGGAGGGAGAAGGGCCAACCCCATCTCATCATGTGTTCTGGGTGTGGGATGGTTTTCAGCAAAGGAACTGAGAGAAGGGCACTCAGAAAGGCGAAACTGACATCTGCTCCCTGTGCTTACCAGTGTCCACATCACCAACACCTTAACTGGGAGAGCCGTGCGTTCTAGGAGAGGAGGCACAGCAGACAGTAGAAAGATGAGCCCCAGCTGCCCTGGGAAGCAGGCAGGGTGGGGAGGCATTGTCTTAGGATACCTTCAGGAGCTAGGGGAGAACTTAAGGGTGCTGAGATGCGGGAGCTACTTTTAGAAGTCAGAGGAACAGAAGGTCATGCAGCAGCAGCAGGGGAGCCCCTGAGGGCTTGATGTATTGGGGAGCTGGCATTGCTGTTCTTAAATCAGGCCAATAGCTGTCCCTTTAGTAACACAGGAAGTGCAGCCTTCAGACATGTTCCCCATCAATGTGCAACAGCATCATTGTGCACGGACTCTGAGTCATGCTTCAGGGGGGACATTGGTGACTAACAAGGACAACTTTAATAAAACTAGGAAGAACATTTGCCCTGTGGCCTGGACTCTTTTATGATCTCTTTATATTGTCCCCACAAAGGGCAGATAATGTGACCAACAGGCAGCTGACATTTTCCAAGCCTTTCATTGTAACCCTGAGAGGTTCAGCCTACTCTTCTGATCTGCTCTGTGCTCTGCGGGAGCTACAGTGATAAACCAGCCAGAAGGTGAGATCACCAGTCTGCAGACTGGCGCACAGAACTCCCAATCATTCATGTCTAACCCTCATGCTCCAGTTGAACATCTGAAAGGAAGACTAGAGGAGGTGGGCGGGAGAATCATTTTAAGGAGAAATGGTTGCTGTGTAAAGCCACCCACAATACAAGATTGCCGGAAGCAAAGACTTGTATTTTGAGATTTGTATTTTGTTTACATCTTAAGTTCACGAGTAAGATATTCACCTTTGCAGGGCAAGTTCCGGACCTAGGACATTAGCCTAGTGAGACCTGTAGGCACCAGGCTTTTAGAAACAATTAACATTTCCTTTGTTAGTCAACAATCACAGACCCTCAGTATTTACTTATCAGCTAGGGATGTCTCCAGGCCTGAATTCCAGCAGACCTGACACATCCCCCCTCCCCCTTGCCCGTTTGCTATATAACAGCTTCTGAGAATTAATAAAACATGGTTTGATCAGAAATACTGTCTTGCGGTCATTTCTCGTGTCTCTTGCTCTTCCATTCCTCTCCCCTAGGTTTATCAGGGACCCCCGTTCGTATCCCGCTGGCTGGGATACAAGATGAAAAAGAACCCTAAGTGAGCAAGACACGGCTGCCAAGAGGGCTAAGAAGCAGAGACATGAACACACTGCCCTTGTCTGCTAGCTATGCTGCTGCCATCGGCAAAGCAGCAGTGTCAGACCAAGACATTTGGAGAAGCAGGGCACTGTTCTTGTTAGTTTTGTGTCAACTTGACACAAACTAGCATCATCACAGTGGAAGGAGCCTCAGTTGAAAAAATGTCTCCATGCGATTGGGCTGTGGGCAAGCCTGTAGAGCATTTTCTTAATTAGTGATTGATAGGAGAGGGTTCAGCCCATTGTGGGTAGGACCATCCCTGGGGTGGTAGTACTTGGTTCTATAAGACAGCAGACTGAGCAAGCCATGGGGAGCAAGCTAGTAAGCAGCACCCCTCCATGGCTACTGCATCAGTTTGTGCCTCCAGGTGCCTGCCCTGTTTGAGTTCCTATTCTGCCTTCCTTCAGTGATGGAGAAAATAAACCTTTTTTTCCCCAAGTTGCTTTGGCCACAGTGTTTAGTCACAGCAATAGTAACCCTAACTAAGGTAGTCATTATTAACAATCATAAAGTAGAGATTACAATGGACCAAGACATGCTTGAGGAACCTTGGGAGTACTTGGGCTCACTCTAAGGAGGGCTACTGACAGTAGTGCTCGGATTCATTCTTCGCATGGGATTTTTTTTTTCTGGGAAGATGTGAACTGATGTCTTCCCCCCCATGGGCCACCAATGACAGACTAAAGAAACAATCTAACTTTATAAACCAGTGGATTTATTGGGGTTATTTGCAGGAGCATGGGTGACTAGCAGGCAGAACAACACTGAGAAGTCCCACCAAGCATGTGGTGACTCAGTCCTTAACTTCCTGTATCCCATGACAACCCCCCTGCCTCCAGGAGGGAATGGTTTGGTTTGGAAGGAATATCAGTTTACAGAAATTCGTCCACAGCCTCTCCATGCACCAGTCTCTTGTGTATTGTAAGAAGGTGGGTGAGGAATGGGTTAACTGGCTTTGATCTTCAGGACTCTATGTTCTGACTACGTGGATCTTGACACAATATAGTACAAAAGAACAAAACATAATTTGAGCAATTAATTAATTTACTTATTTGAGCTAACAGGTATGGAAAGGCAGTAAATCTGGGTGGCTAATGGTTTTCCCTGGGAGGTTTTGGCATTGGCTGTGGGGTTTGAGAAAAGACGATGTCTTTGGGTCTCCAGTTCTTCACATGTAAAACAGGAATAAGAGCAAACCCTATTTGAGCGTCAGCCTCATTTTGGACACTGAGCTAAGCATTGCCATTGATTCCTGTTTCATCCCAGTGACGTCATGAGTCAGGAAACCCCCATCTTATTCTGAGCCCAGGGCGCAGAGGCTCGATGGAACTAAATAACATGGATGAGCTTTAATGATTACTAAACATCTATTTTATGTGGGACCATTTTGGTGATTAAATAATCTGGTGTGTGTGTGTGTGAGAGAGAGAGAGAGAGGGAAAGAGAGAGAGATGCATGCGTGTGAAGGCCAGAGATCAATGTTAGGTGTCTTCCTCAATCTCTCTCTAGTTTTTGAGAAATGGTGTTTTACTAAACCTGGCACTAATGTTCAGTTTGCCTGGCTCTCCAGCAAACCCAAGGACCCTTCTGTCTCTCCCATGTTGCCATTACAGGTGTGCACCACTACAGCTGTCTTTTATTCTGAGTGCTGGGGATCTGAACTCAGGTCCTCAGGCTTGGACAGCGAGGACCTGTCAAGTAAGCCATCTCCTCAGGCCCTGACAATTAAATAACACAGTGAATGTTAAAATGTTTGGGTTCATGTTTACTCTGGCTGCACTAACACAAAAATTGGAATGACAGAGATAATCATGACCGCTGTGTAAGGGTGACATGTAAATTCATTTTATTTTAAAAATAATTTGCATTTGGGAACTGGAGCGATGCCTCGGTGGTTAACAGCACTTGCTGTTCTTGCGGAGGATCCAAGTTCATTTCCCAGCATTGATAATGGGTGGCTCACAACCACCTGCAACTGTAGCTCCAAAAGATCCACTGTCTTCTTCTGGATTCCAAGGGCACCCGCACACACACTTGCACACACATATACATAATTTTTAAAATAAAATAAATCTTTAAAAAGTTTTGCATTTTGTCTGAAACCTGTGGATAAAAGTAAGCCATTTGTACTGTAATTGAGTATTAATGTTACCTAATGTTAATAATTTGGAAGCTATGATATTACTTCACATTCATCCTTCAGTAAAACCCTTTCATGCACTTTAATATCCTCAGAGGACGCCTTGTTGACATAACCCAGCTTTGAAAGCACCAAGAATCTAAAGCATTCAAGCTGTTGCTGCCACAGCTGGGAAAAGAAAATATCCAAAATGCATCCTTAAAACCCAGCCGCTTATCTAGGAGAGAAAAGGATCCTCCCTGGGGGGAAGTCAGCAGGCACTGGCTGTGGGAGGAGGGAACCATTCGATGGTTCTTAATCATCTGTCCCTAATTCCTCTCGAACCACTGCTGGGAGCTAGGGGCTCTTCCTGAAGAACACGAATCTTCTGGTCACACAGGGTACAGGCTACAAACTTGCCACAAACCCTTGCAAAGGTCCTGGGAACACATAAGGTCAACAGAGCCCCTTCCTCCATCCCTTGATGGTGCCATGGAGAGGGCACAAGGGAAGCCTACTTTGTATGTAGGCAAATACCAGTACAAATTCTGGATCCAAAGAGGTGGTCTGACCTTGGCCACACAAGGTAACTAGCTCTCTGCAACTCTGTTTTCTTGATGCAGAAATAGGATAACAGAAACATTTACATTTTGACAGAATCAGTGCATGTTGTGTGCAATGCAGAATACCTGGTACCCAATAGGACTCTGTACATCTCAGTGGTTACTAGTAAGTAGTTCTTGGAAGTGTGGGTGGATCAGGCAGTGTGACAACAGGATACAACATGCTGCCCCTGACCTCCAGAGCCAACAGTCAAGACCAACTCACTTTCCTTGTCTGGTTATTGAGCAGATGCTCAGGGGCTTGGTGCCCTGAGGTTCAGAAGAGGAGAGATGGTGTAGAAGACACAGGATGGAGAGGTCGGGGAAGCTTGGGGTATAAAGGAAGAAAGGAGCACTGGGTACTAGGTGGGACTGGAGGGGGAGCAGTTGGGAAGAAGGTACAAGACAAACAGAGGGACAAGAGGCCTCCCTTTTGTCTGACCCACAAAGACAGAGCCATGCCTCTGAGGAGGCAGGTCCCTGAAGAGTCGGAGAGTCAGTCACCTGTCTTTTTCCACCACCCAAGGGCTTTAGGTCCTGATGCTGTGAAAACTGTATCTGGAATGAGACTTAGGTCCCTCATGGTGACGTTGATGTGTCTTCCCTTGTTACAGGTTACAGTGCAATGAATGTACTGGCAATTAGGAATTCAGACACGGAACAAACCCAAGTTGAATGTGGCACTTTGTGGTTGTTAACTTAGTAGTCAAGGCAGAGAGCCAGGAGGATAACTGCAAGTTCAAGACCAACCTGGCCTACATGATGATATCTGGGCCAGTCAGGGGTACAGAGTAAGACCTCGTATCAAAACAAGCAGAACAGAATTAACTAGTGGGATGTAAGAGCTTAGCTTGTCTCCCTAATGACTCCATTAGCTGTAGCTGAGCAGACTGTGAACATGAACCCCAACTTACAAAGTGTTGAACCTCAAAAAGTGTTATGAGAGGGAAAGACAGCATACGAGCACACGCTTGCATCATGAAGTTCAAAATTTGCAAATCAAATTGCCTAAAGTTGGGCTGTCTGCGCACTGCAAGCTCCAAAAGCCATGCGTGTGCGC
Source organism: Ondatra zibethicus (assembly GCA_004026605.1). NCBI lineage: Eukaryota > Metazoa > Chordata > Mammalia > Rodentia > Cricetidae > Ondatra > Ondatra zibethicus. The sequence continues at coordinate 15,823 of PVIU01009983.1, read as the reverse complement.
CTGGGGGAACTGCCCGTTTGTTCCAGTGTAAGCCAATGGGAATCTGGAGCTGAGAATGTGACGGATATGCACGCCTGTGCTGAGATTGGGGTGTTTGCTTTTCTCTGGCAATCCACTTCCATCCTCCTCTCTATAAAGTCATTCCTCTCCTAGGATTGAGGGGGAAGTTTGTTCCCGCACAGCGCTGTGGTTTGGGTGTTTGCAGTTTTATTCCTACGCAGTTTTGCTTTGTCTAACAACCTCTGCAAAGCTACAGTCTAGTCTGAATTTTTGCCCTGGGAGAAATTCCTCCTTTTATTTTTTTGTTTTCCAGTGCAGCCTTTTTTTCTTAGTCTGGACTGTTTACTGTTTCTCTTAACTGGCTCTTTGCTGTCCCAAGTCACTCTTGAGAGTCGTGACTTGAGAGTCTGAAGTTTGGAGCTCTGATTCGGAAAGGAAATTCTAAGCTCAGAATGGGTCTCTTCTGGAAAAGGCTCACAGAAGCCACACTCTCTGGGTAATGGTATTGGAGCCCACCTGGTTTCATGAACACTTTGTGTACTGTATACAAGGCTAACATAATGATAGCAATTCCTGCCAGACATGTCCGAATCCACCATAAGTGCCATGGAGACGTGCCGGGCCTCGTGGGACTTGAATTGGTTGGGGGAGGGCAGCTGCGACTTGCTGTTCTAATTGTGCCAAAGTCTTGGTCACTGTGGCTCAGAAGTCTAGTTGAACCTAATACTTAATAGCATCTGCTCACCCAGAGGGCAATGGGATGCTTGTTCTTGGCTTGTGAAACCACCGATACTTGAATTAATTTTTCCAGGAAAACACTGGCCTGCGGTCCCTAGAAACATCTCTTCACTGACTGGCCTTGCAAGAGTCTGACCTATTTTAGGAAGGCAGCTCACTGTGGCCCTAGGGTTCTTTCTTGCAAGAGAAATAAAGCTCTTCCCTTGTTGCCTGGGGCCTGGATACCCAAGTCAATTACAGCTACTGAAACGAACGCTCCATAAATGCTCCTTCAGTGAATGGAAAGTCTTCACAGCCACGCTGAGGAGGAACTTCCTGAAATGAAAATATTCACTCTCGTAGACTGCTGGGCAGGGCCCCTCCTTCCAAGTATCAGATGATCACCAACACAAGGCCTCTCGGGACTGTGCCCTTTGAGGGTGTTATATCCGTGGCCACACCACCTTGCTTGGTTTACAAACGAAAACCCCACTTCCTGACCACCTATGGGCTGGGGCTGAGCACCAAGTAAGAATCCACCCTTACATTTCAACCTTTCAAGGAAGGCATGGCGGCTGTAAACCCAGGCCTTGGACACCTCAGTACCCAGGGAACTGAGCCAGGAGAAGTCCTGAGGGTTCCAAGTCAGCCTGAGCTACCTAGTAAGTTTTTTGTGATATCTTTTCTCAAAAGAAAGACAAAGAGAAAAAAAGAAGCGTTTCACCGTTGGAGGAATGCCATAGAGTTTCTATCCCCTTGAGAAAAACACCCTGAAAAGTAACTTGGGGAGGAAAGGGTTTATTTCACTGCACACTCTCAGGCCATTGGGACAGAAACTCAAGGCAGGAATCTGGAAGCACAATGAAGCAGAGCCCGTGAAGGAACATCGCTTACTGGTTTCCCCACCGTGGCTTGTTCAGCCTGCTTCCTTGTTCCCTCCAGGACCACCGTCCTCACTGGGCTGAATCCTCTTACACCAACCATTAAGGGAGAAAATGCCCTAAAGATTAGGCTACAGTCAGTTTGATGGAGGCATTTTCTCTGTTGAGGTTACTCTTCCCAAATAATGTCTAGGTTTGTGTCAAATTGTCAAAAACCAACTCGACAGGGAGGCTAGATTTCTTGTGTATTTCCTGGACAGAATGTCCACGGAGAGACATCTTAGTGGGTTGTGTTTTGATCCCTAGTTTCTCAGATGCACAATTAGAAAAGCAGGCAGGAGAAGGAAATTACTCAAACAATAAGAAGAAACGTGGCTTTATCTAATAAGGCAAAACACAGACTATTCGCTAAGGCAAGTTAGAAAATACCCCTTCCTTCTACAATTGTTTCTCACAGTTTGCTGGGGAACTCTGGAGGCAGAGGCAGGAGGAGAGCTGAGAGCCGGAGGCTATCCTGGGCTACATAGCAGCACCTTGATTCAGAAAACAAATATACAATCTGGTTTATTGTTTTGCTATTTTTAATTCTCCTGACAGTGAATCCTCAATTTGGAAGGAGGGAGGAATGAAGACGTTGTATTCTCTCACTGATGCCCCGCTGTGCAAGATGTAACATGAATGCCTTAGCTGGTTTCCCACAAAAACAAGTGATCCCAGGAACTTGTTGGAAGTCTCTCTCTTCCCCCCAGGTACACCAGGAGAGAAGGGCTTGCTTCTCTGACTTGTGAATCAACAGCCTAACAGCTTCAAAGAGCGCAAGCCTTGC